>JAOXNJ010164240.1:0-11257 GCA_028566655.1 Metis holothuriae
TACTTGTGGCCAGAGTACACAAGAGGTGAGTTTGATACAGAAAGAAGTCGAGGCTTCATGACTTTTCTCCTGAAGCCTCACAATCCCAGGAGAAATTGTGTTTTTATTATTATTTTTTTTTTTCATAAAAGTAGGTTTATTGGCTTGCTGTTGTGCATACCACCCACACATTGATGTTTCCTTTACAGCATAATCTGTCCTTCATTACCATGCGTGCCATTTAGAATAATCTCAACTTTCCCAGATGTTACAGTTTCATCCCTACTTGTAATTATAAAATTCTTTATCGAATTGAAAAAGAGATTTGGGGAGACATTTTACAAGTTTGCTCACATCCTCAATATGCAGATGATGTAGTTGATCCTTGTTCAGGTCTGCCTTCCTCCAGATGTCTTCCGTCATTGGACAGTGCAACAGTAAGTGTCTTGAGTCCTCTTGGTCGGTGCTGCACAGACGACACGTTGATGTGGCTGCAGTTACAAGCAGTATTAATTTGTCTTCGCCATGAATTAAATTTCTCTCGTCCCAAATCCAACAGTCAAAACATCTAATGACACAAATATTGCACTTTGACGCCAGCTCTTGTGTCAGAATTACAGACATTCTCGTGCATACTGAAGAAGAGAGAAAGGATGCTGACGCCCCAGATTTGAGTGAACAACATTAGTCGAAAGGAGAAAAGAAAGTGAATTATTCAAAGCTCAAGGTGAAGAGTGACTGAAGGCAAGAAGAACGTTTTTTTTGCGTTTCTCAATATCCTTTTGGAAAGAGAGAACAAAACGAAGAAAAAAAAGATTAGTGATTCCAATGTGAAGTCGAAGTATTGTGTAGAAGAGGAGAAGAGTATTTGTCTGATCTAAAAAAGGCAGCAGTAGAAAAAACTACATGAACGTCAGAATCGAGTTAAAACTCGGTCCAAAAACAATTGAATCAGCCATAGTAAGTTAGAGAAGTTGACGCAAGAGAAGTGATTCTAGCAGTTGTAGCAGCAGTAAAGGTATTCTTTGGCACAGAGAGTTTGGCTCTGTCTACTTAGTTGGAGGCTGGTTTTAGGCGTTCCAGACAAGCCTCTTCCTAAAGATGTTGTCGTAGTCGGCCAGCTGCCTGAGGAATCCGGGGTTGGGCCTGATGGGCCTGTTCCTCCTCAGCGTCTCGATGGCCTCCGAGGCCGACATGCCCTTCTTCTCCATGAGGTAGGCCGCCACCACCGTGGCCGACCGCGACCACCCCATGGCGCAGTTCACCACCACCTTGCCACCCCTTCTCAGCGCATCGTCAATAAACCGACTCGAACTATAATCCAAAATCGCTGTTATCATCCAAAAATCGTTCAAAAAAGGCACCGAAAATCACCAAAAATCAACAAAATCCAATAAATATCATACTAAAAGTAGGGTAACCGAACTTTTCATTATTGTTATGTACCTCGAGAAGTGCCTGGAGATGTTCGAGGCTGGGTGATCGTCGACGTGGAATCCGTAGTAGCTGATGTTGTTGGAGGGATAGAGGTCGGGAGTGACGGGCACGTGGCGTTCGGCGGTGTTGAGGACGTGCGTGGCGCCGATGGAGCGCAGGTAGTCGACGTTCTTCACCGTCTCCCCGTTGGCCACGATGATGCCCGGGTACACCTGGTCGCAGTCGATGCCCGCCGCGCCCAGACGCCGGTCCTCCCACGAGGAGGCGCGGTAGGAACCAGGTAATCGACGATACTCTTGATATTCAATCAACAAGAACTTTTAAAGTAACATAATTATAATGAAGGACAGTACATAGATATGTTTCATACCGGGTGTCCTGGTGTGGATGACGGAGTCGATGAGCTCGTTCCTGCTGGCGTAGGCGGGGCGTCTGCGGTGGTAGTCGGGGTAGATGGAGTCGCTGAGGCTGTTCCTGATCATGCTGCGCGTGTCCCTGGCCAAGGGGGACGAGGCCAGCCCGTAGGCCGCGTAGGTCGCGTGTCGCCGCGGAGTCGTCCCTGACGACCACGACAAACGCGACGTGTACGGCACCGAATAAGACATGATTTCTCCCTTAAAATCGTCTTTTTTTTATCCTTCTTTTTTACTAATTTTTCTTCTTATTATGTGTATACTTCTATTGTACTTCTATGACCTTCCTTTACTTCTTCTTAACAAATTCTTAGTCTTTAATAACTCTTTTTTGAGCTGGATTCGACGATCGATCCTTGCATGTGAGTAGGCCCAGACTCCAAGCCCTACTGCTACTTAAAACACTACATAGCTATTACTCCTACTATACGTAGATATAGGAGCTTCGAATTCTATTATTAAGTGTATTAGTCAAACGTATTAGTGGAGCACAAATGTTTGGTGTGAGGCAGATGTGCCTTGCCATCTTTTTTTGGCTTTGGGCCAGCAAAAAAATGCCTAAACCACCTACACACACGTTTAAATAAGTCGATCCTTCTGGAACAAGGTCGCGCCTTTACTTACTTTTATGCAATCAATGCTGTATACTCACATTGAGTGCAAATACTTGGTGCGATTGTATATAGCAAAAGTAGTGTCTCTCTAGAATGAAGGTATTACTTCTACTCTCTCCAGAATTCTTGCCACCTTTACTGCCTTCTCTTTTGGGCAGATTTTACTACTGCAATCACTAATTAAATATTTAAGTGATACAAACGTCTTAACAGCAATTGTACAGTACGTGTGATTATTGTGATGATTTTATACTCAAAGAGGGTATTTAAGAGTGGATTTAAAAATATGCATTTATTTAATATTTGAAGAAGACAATCGGAGCAATTCTGGCAACAAAGAACGAGAGGAATGTTGGACAAATGGCGAAGAAGTGATGACAGACAAACATCTGATGACAGTGAAGAAATGCAATTATAAGAGCTTCAGATAAGTACTATTTAACTATTGACTATTTATGGAATAATTGCTCTAATATAAAGGCAATAAAGAAGCTTGACTTTTAACTCTCTAAGTGTCTAAGTACAAACGTATTTAATGAAAATATTCTATGAATTCTCTTTGTTTCGTTGATTGGGTCCGATGCGTCGACACAGCTTGAGCGAGAGATTGAGGTTGTAGCCAGCTGTACGGGCGCAGGGGAGATACAAGACGTCCACGTTCAAGTCCTTGTCCTCGTTGTCCAAGTTGCTCAGGTCCTCGTCCTTGCTGATGTCTTCGTCGGCTTTGCCGTCGTCGATTTCGTCGTTAGGACAAGTGCATCTGCAGCGAGCAGGACAACTGCCGCCAATCTCGTTGAGCTCGTCCTCCTCCTTTTCCTCCACGTCCACGTCGTTGTCGTTGCTCTCCTTGCCGTCGTTGGTCTCCTTGCTCTCTTTGATCTCCTCGTTGTCGTAGTTCACGTTGTCATTCTTGTTCTTGACCAGGAGGCTGGCGATGCCGGGGGGCATGTGGTCGTAGTACCACTTCAGCACGTTGCTCAAACTCTGACTATTGTTCGAATTTGCCTCGGTTTCTTCGATATTACCAGATGTGCTCTCTACAATAGGTTCTGATGAGGAGATGGGAGCTGTACTTGCTGTAGAAGTTGATGTTGCAGTAGAAGTTGTAGAAGTAGAAGTTGTAGCAGTAGTTGTTGTTTTAGAAGTTGTAGTAGTAGAAGTTTTATAGGTAGTGATTGAAGTTGTAGTAGAAGTAGTAGCAGTAGTAGTAAGAGTAGTTATTGTTGCTGAAGCAGAAGTAGTAGAAGATGTTGCTGTAGTAAAAGCAGTGCTGGGTGAAGCAGTAATGGAAGCAGTAGAATCGCCTGAAGTGAGAGTAATTGAAGCATCAGATGTACCAGAAGAAGTTGTAGTAGTAATAAAGTCATTCAAAGTAGACAAAGTAGTCGTTATAGTGTCAAAGGAGGCACTGGTAATAACAGTCATAGAAGAAGTATGTGAGCTAGTAGAAGCCAGCGTGTCGTCGTCCAGTCTGGGCTCGTTGTCGTTGTGGCCGAAGTTGTTCTCGTCGACGCTGACGCCCATGGCGGCCAGCGTGGCTCTCAGGTCGTCGAGGGAGAGGTCGGACTCGGCCCTCTCACTCGACTCCTTCAAGGGAACATGTCCCACTCGATGCAGGTTGCCAGAATTCTCTCTCCAAGGCGTCCTGATTCGCATTGGGGCCGAATTGGAGCCACTTTTGGCCGATTTGGGAGTGCCCAAATAGGCACGCATCTCGTTCAACAGCGCCACGTCGTCCAATCTGGAGCAACCGCCTTCCCCCGGAGGACAAGGCCAGCCTCTGGCACTCGGAATGGTCATAAAACACAGTATCACTATGTTCACTATCATCTTTTAAGGCACTAAAAATGACCCTAATTATTCAAAAATGGTGATCTTGATGAACTTGCTCAGAGTTCGAGGCTCAAAAATCGACTGGGCCGGTTCCAATTGGGTGTCCCTTGACAAGCACAGTACAGTAGGGTTTGACTGCTGGAGCATCTTAATTGCCAGAGACCCCCCACGGCCTCAGTCATAATTGGTTGTGGACCCAGAGAAACTACAGTTACTTTAAAGAACTCATTAAAACTTATGGTAAAAGTTTTTAGTACCAAAAGGTAACTACATAAATGTCTTGTTATAATGCATCTTAATACATAGGTTAGTTAGTGAGCCGGAAGTAGGCCACTCTGGGTGGTCTGGCCATGATGGCACTACAATGTGTGATGGATGTCCAACTTTCACGTGCAAGTCATGTCGTCATCAAAGACTGAATTCAGAGTTCAGCTAGATTCTAAGGAACTCAGGCACGTCCAAGCACATTGATTCCCCCTCCTTTTGTCATTAGAAAAGAGTCGATTAATTCAGTATTTATGTGAATAAAAATATCATCTATTGTATGTATTAAGCCATCAAAAAATCTTCTTTGATTATTTAGTACAAAATTTCGGATTTATTTCTTGTCGAATCCGAAGAGCTCCTTGAAAATGTATTGGCTGGCGTGTTCCCTGAGATAATCGCAGAATTTGCTCATGTCCATGTGATAATCTCTGGCCTCTGCGTTCTTGATAATCCCTATTTCCTCAAAACCGCCAAATCTCCTTTCATCACTCATTTTTTGATAGTTTTGGCAGTCGATTTCCTCTTGGACTTTGACATTGATCCTCTTCCAATTCCAGCTTTTGATCGAGGCCCAAACATCGCCCACATCTCTGTCGCTTCCCTCCAAGCAAATTATGCCCGGTTTGCCGGGCATGCTGAAGCCAGTAATGTTGTAGTCCGAGGCCAGATCCAGAATGTTCTTTCGCTTGATTTTGCTGTAAATGTGGTGACTATAAATCCACAATCTAGTCAATTGGACCCTTTCAGTCCTTTTTGAGATTTCATTTCCTTTTTCAATTCTGCTTTCCTCTGAATTTTCGAAGGAATTTGCCACGTGCTCCTGCGTCCACGTGAGAGCGTTGCCCACCATAAGCTCTCCGGGTGCCCACGTGGTTTTCAGGTGTTCCTGCAGATTTTGATTGATTTCGCGCTGTTGATCGCGACTAAACGAAGCGGATTTCACGTAAATGTCGAGCATCTGGCAATTAGGGTAGTTCTCATTACAGCCCACTTGCATCTCCACCACTTTACTACTGTTATTGGCTAATTCATTGTTGGTTATTGTTATGGGAAGTTTGATGGTGAAGCTCAGACTCGTGTTCAATTGTTTAAACTCCAAATTTTCCTCTACAACAGCTCTCATTTTGATAACGTGCTCGGGCTGGTCCACGATCATCTCGTCCGCGTTCAGCATGGCCGCCAACATGTCCAGCTCGCCCAACTGCAGCGCCACGTTCGACACCAGGCAGCTGTCGTCCTCCATCACTTTTTGGCCTTAAATTAATGCATTAATCAAGTTTTACTTCAAAACCTGCTCCCTCTGTTTATTACGTTGTACGACGTCAGCGGAGAAAGAATGACAAATTCGATATTCGTAAAGCGACTTGTTTTTGTTTGGGTTCCCTGGCTTTTTAGCACAGGCGGCAAATACGAAATAGGTACATTTACACTGTTACTGTTATGTTTATCCATACATATGTACAGTATGTATGTATATAAAGTATTATGGTAACTTTGATTAGAAGAATTATGTTTAGATTCGAAAATTATGTTTATTAGTCAATGATTGTGCCGTAGACGTAGTCGGCCTCCAGCGCCTTGCTGGACATCTGCCTCAGTCTGAAGGCCAAGCAGTGATACAGGAACGAGTATTGCACACTCTTCTGAACCTATATTTATCAAAAAATTCATAAAATCTGATCAAAATTTCATCAAACCATTAAAGAATGACTTAAATAAAAAAAAGACTTTTGGTCTACCATGAGCATTCTCTGCGCCCTCAGTTTGAGTACGGTCTCAAAGATGTCAACCATCTCATTATTGCCATCGTCTAATTGCTTGAGAAGATCCAAAAGTGCGATAAAAGTGCCAGATCGACCGACTCCGGCTGAGCAGTGCACGATTGCTGCTTCGGCATCACGCCGAAGCACGTCAAGTCCGAGCTGAACGAGGACATGGGGTGAGACGGGCACGCCGAAATCCGGCCACTCCGTGTAATGCAACTGCACCAATCTGTGCTCAATCCCCTTTGTTTTGATCACCAAACATCTTTCCTTGACGCCTTCCATCAAATATTCTGGCTCTCTTTCTAGCAAAACTTCAAATTCGTCCACTAACAACTTGTCCTTTGTGTTGTCTGGCCAATAAATCTGACATTTGCTCTCCAGATCGCCCTCTCTGTTCCTCTCCTCAACCTTGGTGAGCATGATGATCAGGTTCACCCTGTGCTCGGTGATCATGGCCAAGAAGTGGGGGAGCGTGTGCATCATGGGCGCCTGTGCCGCCACGAACTTCGTCTCCAAGTTCTCTGTTCTGATCCAACTGGCATTGATGTATTCAGTATTTTCCAAAATTACTCTGTTCTTGTCATAGGGAATTATGTTGGCATAGCGATTGGGACTGTTACTTACGCTGTTCTGAGATTTGCCCACTTCGCGACTGTTCCTGGCCACGTTCAGCTCGAAATCGAGGTTATTTAGACGCACATATTCGTCTTCACACGGCAAAATTCCCTGCTCCACGGAAGACACGAGGTTGCTCAGCTTCACCGCGGTCATCGAGTTGCCTTGGCTCATCGACATGTCCCGCTTCAGGTCGGAGTTGGACGCCTTGTTCCTCACTTGACGCGTGACCAACAGTGTAGACAGGGCGAAGGTGGCCAAGACTAATAGTCCTAGTAGGATTGGAACCACTTTCATTGGCGATGAGACTAATTAAAAGTAATTAAATGTAATTATCTCTTAATTATCGGTAATTAAGTCATTAAATAATGTGTAATTGTGAAATAAGAAGTACCAATTGTACCATGACCCCCGGTGTCGCCTGCAAAGCCCTGAATCTGTTCGTCATTGCAGCCTGCCTTCTTTAGATCTTTTTCACTGCACTCTTCACTTTCTTCGCCCTCTTCCCCACACGCTATATCATCATTTTCACTATCCTCATTATCATTCTTATTATGATCAAAATTATCATTATTGTTGTTGTCGATGTTGACGCAGACTCGCATCCGGGTGCGTCGGCGAGTCCAGCACGAGCAGCGCCGCCACTCGCCCCACACACTCCACTGAGCTATAACAATCAAAACACGATCAATGACTTCAGCAACATGAACAACCTCGATAAGATAAGAAACCTCGAAAACGTGTATAACGCCAACAACGCGATCAACGCGTAATCCTCGTAGCAGTATTATATACTTGCCATTGGGGCAGTTGATGAGTCCGAGCACGTTGCCCTGGTCGTATACGAGGTCGGGCTCGCTCCCCTTGTTCAATGTGCAGGTGTTGCGCACGTAGTTGAAGTTGCGGCACTGGTCGCTCCTGAGGCACTTTTGGCGGCAATCAAAGATGTCGCCTGCGAAGATGGCGGCCAAGTTGGCCTCGTCGCCCACCAACTCCACGTCATTTTGATAACAATTTTCGCAGAATTTGGGGCCGGAACTTCGATTTACAAATCTTCTGTAGCCCTTCCTAGCATTTTTGCTCTTTAAGTAACACAATCTGCGTTCCTTGTTAAGTGTCCAGTAGTGACAATCGGTTCGTCTTTGACATAGACGCTGACAAGTCAAAGGAGAGGCGATCTGACGCTCTGTAGCCAAATCGAAGCCCATATATGCCACATTCCTCTCAAAGCAGTCTGGGAATTTTCATGAAAAACATAACATTTTTCAAAATTATTTAAATGAAAAATTAAAGTTTATCAAAAAATTGTTGAATCACCTTGTCTGCAGTCTCTGGGCCCTGAGAAGGCGCCCGACAAAGGATTCTGACCCTTCTTATTGGTCAACAATCGACAATTACTCCCAGAATCGTTATTATTGAAAAAAGTAAAGTAATTGCAATTTCTCGATCTCCTGCAAGCGTCCAAGCACTGATTTTCGTTTTCTACGCGCAGACGAGAAACTGGCGAATCCTCCGCCTTTTTGTCTAATTGGAAGCATCCAGGACACATTTTGGGCGCCGAAACAACTCCTCTGCTATCTCTTTCTCTGCTAAAGTTTTTGATGGCATCAATATCGAATAAGTGACAGGTGGAAGTTCGTCTTGTCCACGTCCAGAAGCGACACAATTCGAGGTGCACGCAGGCCCTGTGACACGCGAGCGCTTCGCGACTATTGTGCACCGTCGCCAATCTCGAGGCGGAGGAGAAACGCACGCCCCATACATAACAATCTTTCAAAAGAGATGATTGTCAAGATCAACAACAACAACAACAACAAGAACTTCGTCGACAAGTTCGTCGACGACGTCAACAAGTGGTACGACCTGAACAAGATGTTCACCTTGTTCAAGTTGGACTTCCTGCTCCTGATCCTCCTGGAGTCTCCAGTGAGCGCGGTAGACGTTGTAGGGGCTGTAGTACTCCTCGTAGTAGACGGCGAAGACGGCGTCGGGGTTGGCGGCGAACTTGGGGTCGAGGGCGAAGACGCACTCGTTGTGCTCCGCGTCCGCCAAGCCCGCGAACCTCACCGCCGAGGACAGGTTGGGCGAGCAGTGCTCTACTTGCACGCCTGCATGTTTAACATTCGTAAACGAAATAGGTTTAAAAATAAGTTCTCGTATAAATATCTAACTGAGAAAAGGTATTATTATTATCAACTTTTTGTTATAAAACCATTATTAGTTGTTGTTGCTATACACCTGCCGAGTATGATGGCCAGACGAATCGACACTCCTCTCTGTCGTTGTTGTTCTCCATGTTGATGGTGCAGGCGGCGAAGGCCACCTTGCCCGCGCACCCAAGCAAGATGTCCTCGTTGTTGCTGTCCTTGTTGATGGCGTACACCAGGCTGGCGTTGGTCCTGTCCAGGTCCTCGCACTGCAAGTACTTGGCGTTGGCCCCCACCAACAGCATCAACAAGGACACGAAGGAGAACAAGGACAGCATCCTGGACATCGTGTGTATGGAGTGCCACTTTAACTTTTACTTTCTGAGCTGTTAATAAGCTTGGTGCGTCATTCTTATGACTTGAAGTCATAAGGAATGGAAGGAAGTGGACTCGTTAATTGATAAGGCAGACAGACGTTCTAACGCACAAAAATGAATAAGAAGCAATTAATGTACAGTCGAATCTCACTTAACGTATTTTTCCCTCATCAGCTAAATATACGTTAAATTAAGATGATATGTCAGCTGAGATTCTACTGTAGCAGAAGGTCAATATATGTAGGTACGTAAAATTTCCCTAGTATGTAATTTTTTTGTACATGCATGTGTATTGGCAAAAGTTAAAAATAGTAGTGCTTAATAAACAATCCTTAATGCTTTTCTTCTGCGATCCAAAGAGATGCAGTTCCAATGTAGGTATAGTATTTCCTTTTTACCTCTAATACGTAGCTGATTCATGCCATTCTTACGAGCAAGAAGCCCTAGAGATCATTAGACGTACGAGTAAGTGCGTACATTATTGGTAGGTAGTAATATGAACTGTTTAAGCAGAAGAAAGAACATACATGTTTTTCTCACAACTGAGACTCATTTCAATACTGGTTTTCTATCATTTCAATACACAATTCTTTCACACCCATTTACAAGTTTCATTTCCCAATTACTTCCATTTCATTCTCAAGATGAAGAGGAAAGAGCGGAATCCGAGCTGCTATTGACCTCACGTTTTTCGTAAGGAATCCGTTTCCCGTGGTTCCTCAGTCTGCAAATGACATCGTTCTCAATTTTGGTGAGCAATGTCTGCACTTCGTCTATGTTTTCAGCAATTTTCTTGGCCGTTTTGACCTCTATCAGAGCCTCTTCCAATCTGTTGGATTCCATCAGAGCCTTGGCCAAAACGCACCGGGTCTGATGTCGTTCTGGATCCAGATCGACTGCCAGTTGGGCCAGATGCACGGCTTCCACGCGGCGATGAAGTTTTCGCTCACATCGACTCAGATTCAGCAGGAGTTGCACTTGCAAGCAAGCGAATCGAGGTGACCAACTTCTAAAGGAGCAATTTTCAGATGCTCTCAGCTGCCTCAGGGCTTCAGCAAAGCATTCAGAGGCTGAGCCAGGGTCTCCAGTGCCCAAATAACTGGCTCCCCTGGCCACCAGGTGGTCCAGAAGAAGTAGTCTGAAACAATTTCATTGATTTTCACTTCTAAAAGCAATTATAAGTGTTAAAATTGGCTTGATTTTGTATCTTACAGGATTTCAGGTTGAGTTCTTGCCGTTGTCCAAACACTTTCTGCAATGCTTGCCCCTCTCTGTAAAAGATAATCGATCACTTTTCGGTGTCCCTTGGACACAGCTCTATCCAGAGGCCGGACATTATTACTGTCAGCAAGTTCTATCGTTGCTCCCAGATCGATCAAGCACTTCACAATATTCACTTGACCGCTATAAGCGGCCAGGTTGAGCAATGTTCTTCCTCCCTTGTCGACCTTATTGATCACATCCTCGACTATTATGGCTGGCAATGCACCGAGCAAATGAGCAAAGACTCTGTAGTGGCCGTGAAGACAGGCCCAACCCAGAGCAGAGATTCCGTGCTGATCGGTCAGCAAGACGTCGGCGCCGGCGGCCAACAACGCGTCCAACATGGCCAAGGAGTGCGTGGAGTCGTCGGAGGAGGAGCAGACGATCATTAAGGGCGTTCTTTGGTGTCTCTTGTCTCTGATATCCGGCTCAATTTTCGTCAACAACAACGCCAGGATGTCCAAGTTGTTCGACTTGGAGGCCGCCAGCAAGGCGCGCGAGTCGCTGGCGCCCAGCTCGAGCAACAGGGCCACGGCACCCGTGGCG
>JAOXNJ010164462.1:0-10706 GCA_028566655.1 Metis holothuriae
CTACTACTACTACTACTACTACTACTACTACTACTACTACTGCTGCTGCTGCTGCTGCTGCTGCTGCTGCTGCTGCTACTACTACTTTTTTATGGCTCTGTGTGTTCTGCCCATTTCCCCTGCCTGCCACCCTCTCAACCCCCTTGTCCCGAAGGCCAGTGGCAGGCTGAGAGTCCCTCAGTGGTCTTAGCTAACCAGCCAGCCAACAGTCCTAACATACGGGTGGTGCACCCTCAGTGGCCTCAGCTGACTAACTGGTCAGCAGCCCCAACGTACGGGTTGGTGATCCACGGTGCATGGACATACGTCACACAGATTCACAGTTCAATGGCATGCCTTTTGAGCTTACCCTGCTAGCATTTCCAGGTCATGTTAGTAACAAATTGTTACTGACGGGAAGGACCTTCCCATCTAATCACATCAGCTGACTAGACTGTGTGAACCAAGCAGCAGCTTAAAAGCAGCTGAAAAATGGTTACCCAGAGTCCATCTGGTCACCCATCCAACCACTAACCAGCCCCAATGTTACTTAACTTCAGTGATCACTTGGGAACTGGTGTTTCCACATTGGTAAACTGCTTGGCTACTACTACTACACTACTACCACTTCTACTACCACTTCTACTACTGCTACTACATTTTACTTCTTTCCTTAGTAGTAGTCGTTGGAGTAAAGTAGTCGTAGAAGCAGAATGTAGGCAATAATGGATATGGTGGTCATTGCAATTGGAGCCTTTAAATCGGTCTCCAAGGAATTATTGTATAGTGGCAAAGTTCTATTTTGGTCAAACAAAGCACACGAATATGAAGTAAAAGTAGAAATAAGAGTAAAAGTGGCAGTGGCACTTGTAATAAAAAAGGTCCTTTTTTTAGTGCCAGAAGCCACAACAAAGCAGAAATTACGTTTATAATACATCCAGCCAGTGGTGGCAATCAAGGACTATTTATAACAATAGCAATATGTACAATAATATATTATAGAAGAAGTAATAAAATGTAGTAGTAAATAATGTGAAGTGGTGTCCAATAAAAAACTGACCCAAAAATGCTCGTTTCGGGTCCCCCTGTGCTCAAAAGAATGAGTGAAAGTTGGTGGACTTCTACGAGCCACATTTTATTTTATCATGTTTTTTTTTTTGTCACATAACTCCTTGTTATTTTTTGTAGTTCAAAAAGCAATGATGAAGTCGTATTTTGGGACTGCAAAGTCATTACTGAAGCCAGCCACACAAATAACACAAAATTTAAGTAAATAAGACTGGACTTTCATATTGTGGATTCGTGGAAGCAAAATTAAACTGGAGCACCAACTTTCATTAATAATTTAGTAAATTTTGTATTTTTAGTAAACAGACAAATTGGATTTTTAAAGACTCCTCCTTCTCCATTAAGTGGAAATGCAATTCCCATTAGTGATTACTAGTGATTAGTTGGCAATAATTAATCATTAAAGCATTTTAATGATCAAAACAATTCATCTATGTACTACTACAAAAAATGTTTTTTGCTTTAAGTAAAGTAAATTGTGCACCTTTTTTAAGCTGAAATTTAAAGTACGCCATTAAACCCAAGTTTCCCACAGAACAAAAGGAGGTACACGTATAAGTAAGTAGAATTTTCTGTACTTTTATTTAACCCATAAAAAAGTCTATTAAAAAATCTTTTTTTTTTGGGTTGTAACAAAATATTAAAAGCAGTTAGTAAGGCACTTCCTAAGCAAATGTGTGGATGGATGCAAATATGTAGTGAGAAGAGAAGGCAAGTTCCTTTGTTGTGATCTTTTTGACGACCATCTGACACTAATATCGACAGGGTCAGCTCTTTGCACTGTCATCCCTCTAACTAAAGTTCTTCTTCTTTGTAGTCATTTTAGTCACAGTAGTCGTAGATTTCGTTGTAGTCGTAGATTTCGTTGTAGTGCTTTGAGCAGACCCCCCGCGAAGCTGCGGTGTCACGTGTGCATCCAAGGAATGCACTGAAAGTAAAGTCAGTAAAGAGCTAGTAAAGAGCTATAATGCATTGCAGTGGAATGAAGTGGCTACTGTCAGATTTTGTGACGCAATTCTTGCGTCACAATACACACATACCGCACTTACTACATACTTCCCCTTTTGTGTTCAGGGGTCACACAAATCTGGAAGTGAGCTGCCTAGCTTCCACAGGAAATCTCGCCTATCTCAAAGACTGCTTAAAAGCACACGAAATAACTGTTATAATCGTAGAAATGTAGTAAAGTAATGTGTTTAGTAAAAGTTTTTCGTATTTTACGAGAGGTCATTGTGGCTGATTTTGAGTACAATGTAATAATATGTGCTTAAATGGTTAAGTAAAATGTGGTTTTTCTGTCGGTCTGTCTGTCTCTTTGTGGCTCTTTACGACTTTGGGGGCCGGCATCATTCGTGACGCCTGCTTTCCCTAGATAAATGCGACCCCTAATGCCGCAATGACTACATACTTTTTTAGTACTGATCATTGCAATGACTACTTTACTGATTGTTACAATGACTACTTTACTGATTGTTGCAATGGTTACTAGATGTTCTGTGATTGGAATGCTTGGTAAGTTGGAAAGTTTGGGCACGAGTTCACAACCCTTTTGGGTTTCGATCAGGGTTCCCAGCGGGGCGTCTTCTCTTCTCGGCATCCATGCTTAGCAGATGATCAGAAGCCGCTACTAAATATGGCTAGTGTTACATGTCTGTTTAGAGGAGAACTTCATTTTGTCACGCACTTTCACCCAACCAGTCAAATGCAATTCTACACCCCAATAACAATCTCCCCAATAAACAAAATCTTTATTTTAGACAATTCAAAATGTTATGCGACCTTCACACTTTGCTCAGATTTCTGCCACCCCTGATACTACTGCTTTACTAAGTCTTTAACGTTTTACTGCTAGCTAGCTACTAACATTACTTGTATTACAAGTGCAACCTTGTACAATGACCACACACAGGGTCACTTGATACTTTACATTTTAACTGCTTCTTACAACTTGCACTTGGACTTTCATGTATTACATATTTATGTGTTTTGAAAAGATATAAGAGAAGTAACATTATTCACACATCATCCAAAATAATTTGTCAAAGCAACAACAATTCTTTCTCTTTTATTTTGTCTCCATCTCTCTCTACACAATGCTGAGTCACGTGATTTTGCAATTGTCTCAAAATTGGGTTGAGAAACAAACAGAATCGCCGTGAAATCTTGTGTAGATATTATATATGTGTTTACATTTATTTTTCTTGTTGTAGAGAGAGTGTGTTGATAAAGATCGGAACAGACATTGTCAGTCGAGTCTGTAAATAATAAAGTACTTTCTTTCTTGTCCAGTAGTAGCACAATGATAAGAAGAAAAAAGAGCAAAAATGAAAGAACTGACACCTAACATTTAGTACAATAAGTATGTAGTTTTAACAGTTTTTTTTGGTACAACGTTTTAACAAGATAATTATTGCTTTTTACTCGACCTCAGCTATTTACTTATTTACTACCTAATACCTATATTTAGATAATAGTATACAGCTAGAGATCAACTACTGTACAGTGAAATTTTGATTTTGGCAAACCCTTAAACACCTTGATACATGTACCAATTCATCAATTATAAAACTTTAATGACCTTAATGACTTCAATTAATCTTAATGACTTTAATAACTTTAATGACTTCAATTAATCTTAATGACTTCAATAAATCTTAATGACTTTAATCACTTTAATGACTTTAATGCCTTTAATGACTTCAATTAATCTTAATGACTTTAATAACTCATTGACTTTAATCACTTTAATCACTTCAATGACTTCAATAAATCATAATGACTTCAATTAATCTTAATTCCTTTAATGACTTTAATCACTTTAATGACTTTAATCACTTCAATGACTTCAATTAATCTTAATGACTTTAATCACTTTAATGACTTTAATGACTTTAATGACTTTAATGATTTTAATGAATTAATCTGATTGAATTGTTTCGTTTGCAGCACGCCAACAGTCTCCGTTGGAAGACGGAGGAGCTTCTTTCCCAGATATCTAAGGGCGAGACTCGTCAGCGTCGTCCGGATTTCGTTGTGCCCAATCGCGATTTGCCCTGTCGCATGGACGCCGTGCCCGGAACCTGGTTTGCTCGGGACAACGTCTACAACTTCATCAGATTTTGCAGGATTATAGGAGTGATGGAGTGCATCATGTTCGAGACGGAGGACTTGGTCTGCAGGAAGAACGAGAAACACGTCATTTTGACGCTGCTCGACGTGGCCAGGAAGGGCGCCAAGGTCGGCATGGTGGCGCCGCTCTTGGTGCAGTTCGAGATGGAGATCGACAACGAAATCGCCAGGGAGGAACGCCAAAAACGAATCATGGAGGAACAAAGAATCAAAGAGGAACAAAGAATAAAAGAAGAAGAAGAAGAAAAAGAAGAAGATGGTTTGACTAAGAAAATGATGATGACTTCATCGCAAATGTACACGAGTCTAGCAGTGGAGGTTGGCGAGGAGAGTGAGGTGGGTGATCTGAGGGATGTTGAGGAGGATGAGGATTATGCCTTTCCCATCGGACCCATGCCGCAAAACATCACTAATGACCTCAAGAGTCTTGATGAAATGGTGAGTCTATACTTCTTTTAATGTTCTTACATTTAATAGTATTTCTTAAAGTACTAGTTACTTATTTTAATGACAATGATGAACATTGGACATGACAGTTGTATGTACTGGAGGATGGGCGTGGTTGGAGCTGAGACACATTAGTGGTTGGTGAGGGGACAGACATGTTGTCAGTCTTTATCAGTGGAGTGCTGATGCACTCACTCATTATGTGAGAGTAGTAAAAGAAGTACAAAAAGTAGCACTTGTAGTAAGAAGTAGTAGTAAAAGAAGTACAAAAAGGAGTGAGTAGTAATAAAAGAAGTACTACGAGTGGGAGTACATAAGTAGTAAAAAGTAGCACTTTTAGTAAGAAGTAGTAGTAAAAGAAGTACAAAAAGGAGTGAGTAGTAGTAAAAAGTAGCACTTGTAATAAGAAGTAGTAGTAAAAGAAGTACAAAAGAGTACATAAGTAGTAAAAAGTGGCACTTGTAGTAAGAAGTAGTAGTAAAAGAAGTACAAATAGGAGTACATAAGTAGTAAAAAGTGGCACTTGTAGTAAGAAGTAGTAGTAAAAGAAGTACAAAAAGGAGTGAGTAGCAGTAAAAAGTGGCACTTGTAGTAAGAAGTAGTAGTAAAAGAAGTACAAAAAGGAGTGAGTAGTAGTAAAAGAAGTACTACGAGTACGAGTACATAAGTAGTAAATGACAGTAGCAATAACAAGCAGTAGCAAAAAAAAAACAAGTGGAAATCAGCAAAAGCCATAACAATACGTGTGTAGGTATGTGTTCATGTAGTAACAATAACAAGGAGTATTTTGTCTATTCTATTAGATTTAGATCTGTGACTTGACTCCTTATTGGTATTGACAGTTGTAGTAAAGTGCAGGATTTAGGGTCTTGTCAAGTCCTGTTTTTTGTCTCTATTTACTTAACTAGTGACAGGAGACGAATGGTATTGATCGTCGATTCAATGATTATTTTCCAAGGGGTTTCCTACAACAAATAAGAGTCTTAGAAATTCTTTTTTGAGGGGTTCGAAATCAAGATTACAAAAAATGAGAATGTTTTCTTTTTTTTTTCACGATTTTTTCCTGATAACCTTTTATAAAAATCTGTTTTTAAGAGACATGAACAAGACGTCAGATTGGTCTGTATTAATACGTGTACCTACATATGTGGACCTTTGTCATAAAGACTTTTTTTTTACTAAAACCTTTACTGTAGTGCTTTACTTACAATAAAGTACACTTAATCCTTATTTATTTACAGTACTTATTAGTAACATGTTTAGTAAAAAATTAAGTAACTATAAGTACTGAATTAAGCTAAGTAAGATGATGGAAGAAAGTAAAAGTATTAGGGTCATTAAGAAGAGAAAAAGGGCCATTACTATAGGTACTTTCGTTCGTGACCACCTACTTTCAACCATACAGTTGATTCCAGTCATACCCTATCAAACTTATACTAAGTATTATAGAGTGAACATTACATAGAAAGATTACGTAATCAATCTTGCGCAATATGTATGTAGGTACGTGAGTAAGTAATAAAAATGTCGATTATTGATGCGTGACGCAGAGGCGTTACGATGGAACTCGGTCAATCGACTGTGAAATCTAGAAAAAAGCGCATTTTTACGCATATTTTACGCAAAAATCAATAAACATCTCACTACACTTTTAGTCAAAATTTCACATTTTTTTATTTGTTTGTTTCTATTATTTTAGTTAGTTTAGAGTATAAATTAAGCTCTCTATTTAGTACTGAATGTAGAATGTATTTACTTAATTGTTAGTAGATAAAATACCAAAAAGTTAGAGTAATTTCGCTAAATTAGCAAGTTTTTTCCAACAAATTATTGTAGACAACTTTGACTCTCTTTAAGAGATTTACTAATAATGTACAACAATTACTACACAATTACTACTAGTACTTATAACAAAGAATTAACTATATTCTAACATAAGTAGTTACTAAAAAAGGTGAATTCAAGTAGCAAAATGCAATAAAGCTCAGCCAAGCCTACAATTCTCTACTAAGTACAATTAGTACATATTATTACAATGCTAAATAAAAGCAAAAAAACTCACCGGTTTTTTTGAAGTCCACCAGACATTTTCAAGTACATAATTTTGCTCTTTTTTTTTGAAATAAGTACTAACAATAAGTAGTTATTATGAGAGAGTACAAGCAGTTCTTTCACTTGCCCTAGGGCCTCTCCCACAGAAGAACAAAGGAACTTTTAGTAATAACTAATAATAAAGTAGTACCTATGTATAGTAGTTATAAATAAGTGAGTAAATCGATCTTGCAATAATAAAGCTTTACAGTGTCAAAATGAAAGTGTGCGATCGCTCTCACGAAATTCGGTGACTTTCGGACAATCAACAAAAATCATCACTTTGTCCCCTTATCATAGTACTTGTCACACAAATTATCTTCTACTCTTTACGACTCTTTCCTTAAATCTTTTATTTAATAAATTTTCCTTCTCTCTGTCAAACACAATAAAATGTTATAGTACTGAAGAAAGAGAAGAAAAAGATCATTGTAGTACGTAAATAAGTGTTTTGTAGTGGTTTGTTGTGGAATTGATGTCCTACTTGTCGTCCATCAATCGAATTTGCTCCGAATTCACACGGTCCCTAATAAGCGCTTTATATACTCGGCCATTGCGACATTACGAGTACAATCCATTTTGTTATGGACAGAAAGCAATATTGTACTCCATCAAAATTTGCTAAAATCCATTTTTGCTGTAAAAAAAAACACGTAAAATTACACATTTTTCATTTAGATTCCATCAAATTCTTCATTCTTTTTCAGATAAGTACTTAAAGGTTAATTACATAATTCCATCATGCTCGACATTCCTCTGCATTGCGGGATGTGAACTCGGTTTTCTGTCTCCTCTCAGCCTTTTTCTTGGCAAGCATCTCCAAAATACTAGTGTAAAAGCGGATTCCAAACAACGAACGCTTTGGTCAGTTTAAACTGCTTTCTTCTCTTTAACCCAAGTTCGTTGTCATCGAGGAAGCACTTAAACGAGAAGCAGATGTGATAGTCGTCGTTGAACCTCTGGCCGAACATGAGCTCGTTCCCCTTCATCTTCTTCTTGATCACGGCCAAGATGGCCAACGTGATGTGCACCGACTACTGCGACAAAGACTTTAAACCTGATAAAACGCCTTTTGTAGAGCTTGAACTAGACGAAAAGAGCGTTTTGAGTGCTGATCTAGGTGAAAAAGCGACAATTTTAGTACTTGGTCAAAGTAAAAAAGAAGGTAATGAGAGCGGTTCATTGCTGATTTGGCATCGAGAAGAGATTGGGAGGAGATTGAGACCCTATGTCGAGCTGGTGAGGAGAGTCGGGCCCAACAAGGTCGAGGATGTTGAACAATTCTTCGAGATTACAATCGACATCGAGGTTTTTTAATGGTCACTTAACTTTTTAATTGGATAATTAGGTGATTAATCACTTAATTGACTCATTAGGTCCCTGAGTACGCTGCTATGGGCACTCAGAACAGAGTGACGTTGATGGTGCAGCAGCTGTTGTCGTCGCACGTGCGCATGGCCGAGCTCAGCTTCTACTTCACCGTCAGCAATCGAAACTTGAGTTCCTTCGACTCAAATCCGCCCCAATGTCGAATTAGAAACATTTGCAACGATTGCAACGAATTTTGCACTAAAATCGGTAATAACGACACTAATGTTGTTAGTGATAGTAGTAGAGAGATTGGGCGCTTCTGGCGGGCGCAGGTGCAGCTGATCGATCTGATCACGGGCATGCGACGTGTGCAAATAGCTGAAAGTGTTGAAATCGACGAGAAATCAATAATTCTGATCAGAAATGAAGCAATCAATGTGATTGGATCCACATTCCCCTGGACAATCGAGATTTTTGTCGACTGCTGTGCCAAAAATTCCATCCAACTCGAGCTTCTGGACTCGGCCAATAATGAGGGCAGCTGCATCATTGGGGAGGACGAGTCCCAAATGAACAATTTGGGTTTAAAAAATGCATTGAAATCGAATTTTTTAATGCTCTTTTTACAATTAAATTTGGTTAAGTTATTATTAATTGATCTTTGCTATTCTTCGACCTTGTCTTAAATGACTTCTAATAATTGTTAAAAGTTATAGTAAAGACAGCAGAACAAATTGAATTTCGGCTTTGTTCCTAAGGGTCAAGGTGGTGTAGAGCAATAAATCACTTTTGGACCATTCTTCTTCTGACTTTGCATTATTTTCGTAGTTGACTTTGAAGGTGAGTAATGTAATTCAACGAATGTATGATGCAAAGTCATTGTGCACACCAACCCTTTTGCCCTTGCAACTTCATTCCTCGTTAAATCTCACTAACGACTTAAATAATGAGAGCTACAAAAAAAAACATTCATTACTTGCTCTGACCAATAATAGCCATTAAAGCAGTACAATGAAAATTTGCTTTTCAAGCACCTTACTAGCACGTAGTACAGTGAGTGTGACGCATAACGAGGAAGACACTAGAATGCGTACGCAACTGACGCAATTGACGCACAATTGCGTCACTCAACACGTGCGTAGAACCAAGTCATTATTACACTTGCTTAATATAGTACATATACAATTGACTACACTAAATATAGTATGTACATAATAAAGAGATGTACCGTAAATGGCAAGCCTGCCTTATAACTGCTTTGTATTCAGTAAATTGTATAATACCTATTGTTGTAGTAGACCATTACAAGAGTAAGTCATAAGAAAGTGCAATAAGAAGTACTGTAAAGAGACTATAATAAAAAGGTGCAGTAAATGAAGAGAATGTTTAGGTTGTTATTGCAAAAACGTGCAAAACCAGAGCACTTTTTGCAAAGTACAGCAAGTACCAAAAACAAAAGTATGTATATAAGATGGTCATAATGACTTAAGAACTTCATTAGAGTGCGAAAAAAGTTGCAAGTCGAACCGTGATTTGCACAATGCCAAAGAAGCTCGTGGCAAAGAATTCAGCGTCACTACACAGAAATCTGTTATCCCTGAACATCTGGCCCTGAACTCACTATATATGAACTCATTTAATACTCTTCTTTACTAAATAAAAATTAAAAATTACTATACATTTTATGTTTGGCATGAAGTAAAAGGGGTTGCAAAAGTGAATGTTATTGCGAAGAAATGCGTCTTTGTTATCAGAACGACCTCGAAACGAACACTAACCATTACTAACATGTACTACATATATACTACATATGTACTCGTACTATGTATGTACTATTATTGCTCCATAAATGAGTAATAGGGAGAACAGATTGAGTTCTAGGAAATCCGATCAAATAGGACGAAAAATTAAAAGCGATGAATGAACAAAACAAAAATGAAAATTTTATTATAATAAATATATGTTTTTTTAATAATTATTTTTTGATATTTTCAAAAAAAGGTACGAGAAATAGTGAGCGAATGTCAGTGTCCCACGCAATTCCCTATGATCAGAGTGTCCGAGGGCAAGTACAGAATAGGCGACACTCAAGTCACCATCTTCGTCAGGGTAATTAACTCAATTTCTTTTTAAAAATTAATCAATTATCTAATAATTACCCTTTAATTGATGTAATTTCTTGTTAATTGATGCAATTAAGTGTTAATTGCTTAATGACTTGATTAGATATTACGTAATCACGTGATGGTGCGAGTGGGCGGCGGCTGGGACACGTTGCAACATTATCTGGACAAACACGACCCCTGCAGATGCAAAGCCGGTAATTAACCTCTCTAATTACCCCTATAATCACTTAATTACCCTAATTAAAAAGGAATTTTATTAAATGATTTTTCTTAAATAGGACATAAGACGTCGGTGGGTGCGAGTTTCAGCGTAAGGCCCGCGTCCAAGACGAGTCACGGCTCCAACGGCGTCGAGGAGTCGAGTTTGGCCAGCGTGACGTTCGACAGGTCGGTCAACAACAACAATAAAGGCTTTTACAACAAACATAATAAGAAAAGAGTGAATTACAAACACAATCGACACTGATAAAGAACACTTTACTAAAACAATTTACTAAAACACATTACTAACTAATTATCTCATTAACATCACTTCATGACCTACTCTACGTATAC
>JAOXNJ010164571.1:0-10705 GCA_028566655.1 Metis holothuriae
ACGAGTACATTGCACAAATATGTAGTGCTCAGATCAGTTAGTGTGGTAAAAGAATCAATTGGTGACTAATAGATCAAAGAGTTGTAGATCATTTGTCGTAGTTGAATTGAGTCTATCCCGACAGCGACTTGTGCGGCGCGGCAGCGACGCAGCTGACGCCTGGCAGTCGCGCCGCGGCCGCGCTCGATGACGGTGGAGCAGCGCTTGTCCCGGGACGCGGCGTTGCCGTCGAAGATGGAGAGGAGCAGCGAGGAGTCGAGCTCCTCGGACGAGGAGAGCGAGGAGATCAGCTACGGCCCCGGCTTCGTGAGCAGACTGAAGAGTCGGTACATGTGTCAGACGCAGCAGCAAGAGAGTCACGAGGAGCGGTTGCGTCGCACAACCTCCCTCGAGAACTTCGTCGAGAAGGACAAGGAGGAGCACAGCATCGAGCTCAGGCAGACCGTCAAGTCCACCAACTCCAACTACGACAGCAACAAGACGAGCAACAAGAAGTACGTGAAGAAGGAGAACAACAGACGTATCGGGCGACCGCCGTCAAGAGCCTTGAGGAGGACGCCCGTGATGGCGAGGGCGCAGAGCGTGGAGGTGCTGCAGCACGAGGAGCAGCAGAGAGCGCCCACTAAGTCGTCGCAGGTCAAGGAGAGAGCCAGTACTGCTTCGGGCGCTGAAACGTTTCTCAAGCACCATTTGGCCAAAGAGGAGATTGATGTCGTCGAAAAGAGCACTTCGACCAATAATAACGATGCTTTAACAAGTGGGAATAGTGGTGAGGTTAGTGTCATGAATGGCCCGGGTGTCCGTGGCATGAGGAGCATCGCGGATCGCGAGTTGCCTGCGCCCGACATCGTGAAGGAGACACGCAAGATTTTCGAGCTCAGATCGGGCGGCAAGGCCATAGGGCCTTTTCACCAGCACAGAACCTTGCCCCTCTTCATCCAGGCCAAGGCGACCAACAATTCGAATGGACCCTCCATCAGAACTAGGGCCTTTTCGAACAACAGCAACACTAATGACGTTGTTGAATCCAGTGTCAGTGCATCTATCGGCAAGAGTGTTATTAACAGCAATGCTTCTGCGAGTGTCAAGCCTGCTGTTTCGACAAAGCCTTTGGTGGCTGCCAAGCCCTCTTTGCCGACGAAGCCGTCTCATTTGGGTCGCACGACGCTGAGCAAGGCCAGTTCCGACAGTTCTGACGGCTCCTTCGTCATTCCGCCCTTGCGTCGAGTGGCTGAGCGTGGCAACCGCAGCGATAACAGCAACAAGGCCGGCCCTAAGGCCTTGGCGGCCGGCGTCGAGGGCCGAAACAACAACAGGATGAATCAGAGTGGCTCGCTAGAAAGACAAGTGGGCGTGATTAGGCCAATGGTGCACGAGCAAGTGCGCGAACAGGAGCGGAACGAGCGCAACGAGTACAATGACGACGACGGCAAGGTGTTGAAGGAGGTGCTCTTCATCGAGCCCCAACTGCTGCCCCCGAAGATCAAGGCCTGGGTCGACTCCAACGAGAGGCGGGTCAAGACCAACAACGGCAACAACAACGTCAACAAGATCGATACCAGTAACGACGGCAGCAGGAACGGCGACATTACTAGCACCACCGTCAGCGATAACAACAGGATCAATTCTACCATCAGCAATAACAAGAACAACGTCAGCACCAATAACTTTAGCAGCAAACACGTCAACGGCAGCAGCAACAAAGTCAGCAACAACAACAGCGTTACCAATAACAACATCAGGAACAACAACTCCAACAACAACTTTGCAGAAAGGAACGGCAGCAAGGAGGATAGTAGAATGATTACGACTGCCGTCAAGGACGGTACTAACATTCTTAAGGAGAACAAGAAGGACGTGCCGGACGCCGAGTACCGCGAGAAGTGGAAGAGACGCAATGAGGCGGAGCAGCACACAATGGTGTTCAACTTCGTCAACTCGAAGAAGGCCGTGTCGCACATCGAGAACGACGGCAGAGACATCGCCTCACGCAGCCACACAAAGAGGAAGAAGAAGCAGCAACAATTGCTGAAGGTACTTTGGACAATTGCATGAGCAATCGTCCATGAAATCGATTGCTCCAAGTGCATCAAATCCATCATGTGCTTCTATCTTTATTGATTCGATGTAGGACTCGGGCATAGTGTTGCTGCAGGACCGGGCGCCGCCGGCGAGGGAGGAGGAGGACGAGGACACGGACAGCGACATCGACGTCCATCGCCCCGTCCCGCCCTGCAACATGACCTTCATCGGCGCCAACGCGCACACTGGCGGCAAGTCGTCCATGCGCTCCAAGTCGAAGGGTAAAAAGGTGAGTCATCACAATATTTTTTCTTTTTGTTGTCGTATGACCTCCAAAACAACCAATATGTTACTCAATCAACAACTTTCGCTCGATCGCTTCAAGGCGGCCGTGACATGACGCGTATCTCTTCAACTACGTAGGTATAGCTGGGGCGTGTCTCTGCCAAGGGTGGGCGTATTCTGACAGCCAATAGTGCTCGAGTTATTAATGCTTCGTTGCACTTCTTTAAACCCGATGGACAGATATGGCGGCCAGCGGAGCAGATAAGCTCTTCCGATAACTCTCTTGGTGGAGGGCAGCCCTGTTTGGTCGTTTTTTAAAGCACTTTTAGTTACTTTTGGTTTAGTGTTGTGGCCTGGAGAAATCGTCCATCTCGGACCCCCCGCTGCTCTCACTCTTGTGGCCAGTCAGCCAGTGACTCGGTGTCGTCCCAGTGCACCCGCCATGGCTGGACGAAGACCGACTTCAGCAGCAAGTCGGTCAGAGTTGACAGAGAAAGACCACAAAGCATGCACGTATATGCAGTCACACGTGACGACTTTTACAGCACACAAAGCTTTGCTACAAGACCCGAAAGAAAAGCCACGAGTATGTGTCTGTCCACACAAAATTGATTGCGGGGCAAAAAGAGCCACTCAAGCACGAATTGGCTTTAGTGAGTGAGTGAGTGCGTCGTACGTACACTTCAACTACAATGCGACGTTGTGAATTAAGGTGAAAAAGAGGTCAAGCACTCAAAAAGACTTTAATAGACCTCTAAAAGTAGCTATTAGTAAGCAAAGTGGACAGCTTGATCGTCACTTTCTGCACTTTAACTGAGTCGCTACAAACGTTAGCCAATTTCGTGCTGTAACGACGAAGCAAGCAGAACGAAGGTTTTTGTCGTCGTCATTGCTGTCATAGCTCCCCTCGTTTTCTCTCGTTATGTGAGCAAAGATACATACGTAGACTAATTGACCTTCTTTCACTCCGAATTGTAGTTTTATTTAAGGTCGGAAAGGGGACGAGGGTTGATAAGAGCAAACAACTACGATCATATGTACTTTTAAGTAGACACGCCTCACTTGGACTCATTAAGGTGAAATGTGACACGAATCCAATCCTCCTAATTCTGCACGTGCTATGTAAATTCACGTCTTACTTCATGACGTAAACTAGAGGAGCTATCGCCCTATCAGGTAGTTCACAGCTGAGTAGTTTGTTCGAACCTCTTTGTGTAGTGCATCACTCTCTATTATGAATTGTACATGAAGGCATTCACCGCTTTCGTGTGAGAGTTGTGTGATTGATGATGGATCGTCTTGGTGCACTTTCACCCAACTTTGCCTCAGTGCACATCTATCCCATTCGGCCCTTAGAAACTGGCAAGTGCCTTACTCGTGTCAAACCTACGCCATAAGTGTGGGCAATGAACAGTTTCTTTTTTGAGTAACAAAACCTCTATAGTATGTAGTGCTTCATCTCTGACAAGGCTTCTCTTATCGCTTTGCCCCGTTTTTAGCGCCTGCAGGAAGCGAGAAGAAACGCTGCCTCAAGACAAGGACGAGCTCAGGCTTCTCTACAATCTGCCTACTACATGTATAAGCTCTGTTTTGTGTTTGCTGTTCAAACACAGGATAAAGGAAGTAATCATGAAGGGAAAGAAAAACGCCTTCTTACAAACAAACTCTCGTACATTTACTAAGACCTCTTACATTTATGTTCAGCTGCTTCTAAAGAAGCCGCTATAACGTATTAACCTACATAGATATTTATTAGCACTAGGAAGACGTACGAGTGCTAGGCGTCCCTCGCAATTCAACCGCAACTACTCACTTAAGCCACGTGAGACCTTCTCCTCTAATGTTTCGGTCGTAATAAACTTAAATTGTGTAGGATTGTGTTTGTGTATATAATCTCGTAAATCTTTGCTTCTTCAGATTATATGAGCCACAGTTCGGCCTTGCTTTGCTTCCGCTCCCCACACACGCTCGACCCTCTGCACCACAATCGGCCATGATGAATGAGATTGTTGAGTCGATTAATTAGTCTCATTAATAGCTTCTACGTCCTTTTTCCAGAGCCAAGTGAGGTAATGAGTTAATTGCTCTGTCTGAAAACACGTGTCTAGGTTGTGCGTGATTGGTCGTCTCGAAGGTGATGAAGAATGGGAGGGAGGATCTGGGCGGGGTCGACTACCCTTAGGCGTGACGAGGCAGCCCCTCCAATGAGGCTCGGGTATCGTCACGAGACTCAATTTGAGACTTTCTACCTACCTTCTGCTTCTATTTGAAGAAACGAATTCATCATAGTGCTTTGGCAAGCCTCTATTTCTTCGGTGTAGTGAATATTGATCCTAAGATCGACGACCTCTGTTGTTTACATTAGGTGCTTGCTTCTCTTCATGGCAAACATTCTCTGTAGTGGGTCTTTTCTTTCATTTCTTGCACACAAAGCTATTGTTTGCTAACGTACGAGTACGAGTACTTTTAGACGTCATTAAGGTGTTACTTGCTTTCTGTTCGTATAGAAATGTTAGTTTTGTTTGACGACTTTTATACTGCATTATCTTTGGCCTTGGTAGGGTTGAATGGCGTGATGCTTGCTTCGTCACCACAATGATCATTTGCTAAGACATAACTGGCTCCCTTGGTTTTGACCCTGCAGACAATTAGTGTGCTGCAATGGCCATTTGGTCCGTCATTCTTGAGGGAGTGACAAAAGCTCAGATCTCTCAGACTCATTGCCAGCCCCCAAAGTGGCTTTGTTGTAGAAGTTCCTTTAAGGAGAGGAATTACCGTTAGAGTGCTGATGACTGCTTGGCATTGGCCAAGACCGCCAACGCCCCAGACCAGCAGTCGTTTGAGTCGTGAGAGTTCTGCTTGAGTGAACCACAACCAATATACGAATATGGACTACATAGTAGTAGTAGTTGTACTTACTCAATCTTTTCAAGTGCATAGAGAATGCTGGAGAAAAGAGCTTCTAATGGTTTCCTTTGCTGGATCCAAGTCTTTCGTAACTCCGGGATGTCAACCCCCACAATTCCCTCTAGTCTGGAAGGGTCAAGGTCGGAATTAAGTCTTGCATCCGCTTTCATGTTGAATCAAAATCTCTACATATTAAATTCTTATAAACTCTTCTCAATGCTGAAAATAGCATCAATAACGTGTCCTCTGTGCCTTTTATTGACTTGATACGCTTGAGTAAATCACCATGGAGTAAATCACCAGATGACATAATAGATGACAACAATAACGTACTATGTAGATATGGTATCTCATGGTTTTTGTCAATAAATGCATTTTTATGTTCTTCCAATATGACACGAAGAACTGTATTTGATCATATTTTTGAACGTATGTACAGTTCGTGCATTATTACTTTGGGCTAGTCGTAAATATGTAGGGCGTGTCTCTCTCCTCATCTTGGATCTATCTAACTCATTTGTCTCGCTGCATTTGTATCAGTTTGGTGTGTTGCGACCTTGAGACACTACTTACTGCCTACTCCCTTCTTTGTTGTTACAGTTCTGTTGTCCTGGGGCCATATTTCTTGCTGTACTTAATGAGCTCCAATATTGGGGCCCGCCTGGCAACCAAGCAACCCATTTGGTGGCAACAACAGCAGCAATGCAATTGGGTGTCTGGCTGCGAACACGCAATCTTGGCAGACACGAGAGTGACGGATAAAATAGCAAATCTTATTTGGCTCATCCCCTCCAAAAAATAATCTTCTTATAAATAATCTTGTAGTAGGTTGTTTTGCTGGACTCCAAAGTCGAGATATTAGATTCGGTGGCTCTGTGGTCGTCGTCCATCCTGTTTGTTGATTGTGGTCGTTTTTGGAAGAACTTTCTAGCAGATAGCGTGTGTCTTGATGATCTTGGTCGTTTTTGGATGAGCAGCGGCACCTGTCATCCGATTCTCTCTTATCACAACAATCTTTCTATCTCTCTTAAGGATCTCGATTCAATGTGAGTTGATATCTGATTGCAGCTGAGCATCACGTTCAGCGCTAGTCTGACCCAGATCCACGAGTACCACGCCTCGGCCGACGCAATGGGCGGCAGCAACAGCACGCCCAATCTCAAGCAGCTGGAGCAGGACCAGGCCGACTCGGAGCCGCCCAGACTCAAGACCAACAGCTTCCTCAATGGACAAGGCAATTCAATTTTTTTATGCACTTTATTTCTACTTTTATTTCTTATGCACTCTCACAATTCGAATTTCTCCCTATTAACCGCAGCCCATAAAAGTCTTTGTCCAAATAAGGTGATCTTTAACTGAGTGCGTTTGTTAATGCAGGTGGATTGGGAAGCTACACTCCGAGCCACGTCCACGTGGACGCCAGCCAGCTTCAATTGGGTTTGGGTCGCAAGTCGGGCTCGACGAACTCCAAGAACAAGTTGTCGGAGGAGAGCGTGGGTCAGACCATCGACACGACCGTCGCCTCCTGGAGCTCCAACTCGTCCGACATTCTCTTTTGACCCTAAGTCTTGAAGTATTGCTTTAAGAAAGTTCTCCGAGGCCTATCTTCGATGCTTTATTGTTCCCTCTGTGATGCTATCGCTCCCTCCAGGCCCCCCACTGTACTGCCTTCCAACCAGAGACACAAAGAAGCCAACAGTTAAAGAGTGTACGATTGGTAGACACAATCTGGATAGATAGCAGCATCCATGGCAATTGGATGTGGTGTGAGATGAATCGATTGCATTTCTTGGCTACTACGTATAGTCATTATTCCACAAATCAATGTGTAACTGATTGAATACTTGGTCTATTCGAGCATCCATCGATCTGCTTAGCATTTAAACGGCAGGCCATCAAGTGTCCCATAATTCCCTGCTGGCTTCCGTCCATTTCTACTTACCATATTGTAACGGGGAATGTTTCAAGGTTCGTTTACTACTATGCATTTTGGGCCCATTTCCCGGCTCCTTACTGTAACATGGTTTTTTTTTTTCAATATCATCCAATGCTTCGATTCACTTACTTTGTCCAAGCTCTTTACAAGGCGTGTCCAAATATGAATTCGTTATTACAAGCCAATCCCAATGTGTACATACGAGAACGTAACAAAAGCAAGTATGAGGGCAATGAGCTAAAAATAATGATTTCTAATAACTGATATGTAGAGTTTTTAAGCCTTTTTTGATAATTTTTTATTTATTTTTACACTAAATTGTATCTAAAAATTTGAAGTCACATTTAGCATTAAGTGCATTACCCATTAACATTTTTTGGCGTTGTGGCTAGGAATTGCTAGCAATAAAGCAAATTGCATTCAACAAGAGTTGTGTAGACGCTCAATCGAATTGAGTACGTGTACTGAAGGCCCTGGATCTGTTTGGTGGGCATTAGAAAGCCTGAAAGTGGGCAGACTCGTTTGCTCGGGCCTTGCCCAGAGAGAAAGCAGCATCCCAGGCAGCTGCGTCCACAGGGCATCCCAAAGGATCCTCAATAAATTACTTTACTAAAAAAATTACTTTTCGTAACATTTATTCCCTTATTCCAAGCCAAATACTCAAATGCCAATTTACTGGAAAAATCCATCAGAAAGTGAGAAAAAAAGCTCAAAATCGGCTTGTTTCAGTGCCAGTTCTGTCTGATTCTGGACAAGCTTCAGCATCCATTTGAACTTATAGTTTCTTTTCAGTGAAGAATTGAAGGGTTTAAGTCGAAAATTGGGTAAATATTGAATCTTTCTATTGATTCAAATTGAAAAAATTAAATAAATTTAGTTTTTTTCTGATAAATTATAGAGGAATATGAGATTTGCGGCTTGGCTCGAGCTCGCTGCGCTGCTGCTGCTTCTGGGCTTCGAGTCGGAGGCGCTGGAGCTGCCGCAACGCAATTCTGGACGTCGAGCAGTAAATACAAATTAACTTTAAATGCTTTTTAAAATGAAAATCAATTATTTAAATGCCAAAATTTTTAAAATTTAATATAGAATTGGCGTGGCAGCCTTAATAATGATGGCAATGATGACTTGCCAGCCTTGAATGTCGGCCTAATTCTGCCCTACTCGATATATAACGAACGCGAGTACATCAAGGCGGTTACTAAGAGTTTGTCCGAAATTGTCAGGGCCAAACGACCCGAATTCGAATTTCTGAAAAACTACAGATTCGGAGTCGAGCAAATCAACCGAATCATGATGATCGTTAATCCCAGTCCCACCGGTGATCCAAAACGCCTTAAAAATCGACATTCAAAAGCACTTTAAAAGCACTTTTTGCTAAAGAAAAAGTTAAATTAGTGCTTTTTTTTTGCTCGTTTTTGCAGAGATATTGCGAATATTGTGCGACAACTTTCTGCAACGCAATGTCTCGAGCATCATGTACTTGACGAACAGCGAGCTGTTCGGCCGGTCCACGGCCAGCTCGCAATACTTCTTGCAGTTGGCCGGTTATCTCGGAATCCCCGTGGTCGCCTGGAACGCCGACAATTCTGGCCTTGAACGAAGGGTTAGTCACTTTTTATATGGTTTTTTTAAATTGTACATAATTTTTTTTTGTTTTTTTTTACATAAAAGTTTAAGTTTTATTGATGTTTTAGATTTTTTGGGTTTTTTTCAAGGGTTTTTTATTATGGTTTTTTATTTATTATCTTGCTTTAAAGCTTTATATATGGATTGATTGCTTTATACTCTCTTAGTGTATTTATACTCTCTTAGCTATTTTTACACTATGTCCTAATGATGTGTTTAAGGGACAATAACATTTAATTGCTTATATGTATGTATCCCGCTCATCTATTTTCCACTTTACAATCAATTTTTTTTTTCATTTTTCTCTTCCATTTTATCAAAACTTTGTTTCTCTCTTTTCCTCAACCTTCTTTATTCTTTATTGAGGACAAGAAATATTACATACTAAAGAGCTTTATTAACGTCTCCAAATTCTCTCTTTCTTGGCTGCTCTCTCTGAATCGCTACCACCTTCAGGGTCAGGTAATTTCACCACAATCCCTAAAAAAAATCGCCTTTATAAAGTTAAAAAGTGCCAAATTTTGCATCAAATTGATTTTTTGAAGTAATTCTTTATAATGTTTTTTGAAATTTTTGAAAATTTTGATGCATGTAGAGTCAGGCGAGATTGCACATTCAATTGGCGCCGAGCGTGGAGCACCAGGTGGCGGCCATGTTGAGCATCTTGGTGCGGTACAACTGGCAGAAGTTCAGCGTGGTCACCAGCGAGATCGCCGGCCACGACGACTTCATCCAGGCCGTGCGCGACCGCGTCGCCCTCATGCGAGAACAATTCAGGCAAAACAATGAAAAACCAATCAAAAAATAAACAAAATTTTAAATTTTATATAAAAAGAAATAAAATTTTTGATAAAAATCATTCCACTTTTTTTATTTTATTGCAGTTTTTCGATTCAGTGCGAGAGCAAGGTGGTTGAGAAGGCGGATTTGAGGACGGTGAAGTTGTCGGAGACGCGCATCCTGCTGCTCTACTCGACGCAGCAGGAGGGGAGCAAGATCCTGAAGTGGGCGTCGGAGTTGGGCATCACCGGCAAGGGCTACGTGTGGATCGCGGCCCAGAGCGTCATCGGCCACAGCAGCGAGGCCATGCCCGAGTTCCACGCCGGCATGCTAGGCGTCTCCTTCGACACAGGCATGCAGGACCTCATCGCACAAGTAAGCTATCAATCAATCCATCCTTAATTGATTGATCTTGATTGATCTTGATTGATTGATCTTGATTGATTGATCTTGATTGATTGATTAGATTCCGGTGGCGATGCAGGTGGTGGCTCACGCCGTGGAGGCGTTTGTCAGTGATCACGATCCCCAGAGTCTCGTGCCCAGACTCTCTTGTCAAGGGGATGCTGGACACGGGGATACGCGTTGGCATCGTGGTGAACAGTTTCACAGGTGATTTATTAATTGTTTTTTACTGTTTTTAATGGATTTTAATTGATTTTTATGAGAAAATTTGATTTAAATGATATTTTTAATAAGTAGATATTTGAGAAACGTGACAATTCGAGTGGAGGATGATCGACCGAACATAACGTTTCTTGGCGACGGTACGCTGAGGAATGCTGAACTCAAGATAATGAACTTGAGGGAAGGCGGCTCTGTTGAGCGATTTTCGAACAGATCCAACAGGAAACTTGAGTGGGAAGAGGTGATTTTTTTCAAATTTTATCGAAATACTTTACTTTTAATTGGAATTTTTTTTGATAAATTTCGATTTTTTTGATATTTTGATTCAATAAAGATCGGAAAGTGGCGAAGTTTCCAGAAAGAGAACAACGGGTTGGATATCAAGGACATAGTTTGGCCTGGTCAAAGTCACGTGCCTCCTCAAGGTGTCCCTGAAAAATTCCACTTGACCGTGGGATTTCTGGAGGAGCCGCCATTCATCAACTTGGCTCCGCCAGATCCTGTCAGCGGCAAGTGCAATGT
>JAOXNJ010164682.1:0-10702 GCA_028566655.1 Metis holothuriae
ACAAAATATAAAGGTAAGAAAGGAATAAGTAAAACTAAAAGGGGGACTTTTCACCAAGACAAGTATTGTTAGGTTATTTATGATTCAGAATTCAGATAATAATATGTATTTTTAAATGTGGAATCAAGATTAAAATATTCACTCGTTACCCAACGTTGAAAATCTTCTTCATTTGTCTGAATTTGACGGGTCACTTCTAAATAATTATTAGTAGAAGGTAGCAGCTTATTGATCTTAATTCGAACAACCTCTATATCTTGTATTTTTTCATAATACCAATTTAGAATTTCCTCTTCTTCCAACCAGCCAGAACCATCCTCATTTAAAACTACAAAGGTGCTTGTGGTATCACTATACTCAATTATGTCATGTTTTATTTCATTATAAACTTTGATGCCTTCCCAACTTCCAATGAGTCGGTCAGAAATTGGTGCAGAATCATCACCAGTACATGCTAAAAAAAGTGAACCTAAAAGAATAATAGTATATTTCATTTGTTGTAATTTTTAGTGTATTATTTTCTGAGTAAATGAATTATTTAAATTATCAATAACTCTTAGGAAGTAAACTCCTTCTATCACATTTGGTAACTTAATTTTAAAGTTGTTTCTACCAATCTCCGGCTTGTATTTTAATTTCTTGATTAGGCTGCCCTGCGAAGTAAATATAAAAACGTTAATAGTTTCATTATGAGTCACTTGGATATCTAAATTTAATTCATCCTCAAAAGGATTTGGATATACAGATAACACCCTTAAATCATTATCCTTCATTATTTCCCTGTAAGTTTTATATCTAACTTCGTTAGATGTTACAATTGTGTCAATTGAAACAAAAGGTAATATATTTGGTGAATTAGGTATTGGACAGTTACAGAGCAAGTCTGTTTCACCTGAATCGTTACACCACGTATTTATCAGTTCATCATCACAGTAGTAATACACAGTACAACTTCCAGCCACGCTACACGGTACACAGTCATTTGTAACTCCGACATAATCATGTGAGACCTCGGTAGCCAATTCCTGTTTTGAGTGTACGATGCCTTGAGGAGTTGTACAAGTGGTAGTTTTAACGCACCCCCTACCATCTTTACAACAATAGAAATCCTGAATATTCGTAACTGTTTCGTAAGTCTCTGAGACTGTCCCAGTTAGTGTATTAGAGAAAATTCCACAAGAAATGGTTAAAGTACAACTGGTTTGATTAAAAGAAGAATTTGTAACATCACAGTCATAACAATCAAAACAAACAGGTATATCATCACAATAATTATCAACTTCTAACTGATTTTGATCACAATTTCCTCCAAGTCCAACCTGCGATACCTCCATCGGCACATTTTCTTCCACAATTTCATAAGCAGGCAAATCATTGATATAAGTCTCTGTAACTTGAAATGCTCCATCTGGATGATTGACATTGACGGAAAAGTATTCAAAAATAGAAACTAAGCAATCTTCGATTTGATTACAATAGCAGTCGCCACCTTCGTAGTAAGTATTAATGACCTGACCATACGAAGTAAATGTTGTAGGCGGAATGAAGCCATTGCCATTATTACAAGTAACGATTGCGGCACACTCATCGGTATCGGTATCCACAGAAGCTACTCCTTCCCACTCGGCGTTGATTTGGTGGCTTTCTCCTCCATCACCACAGTTTACGATTGAAAAACAGGAGGACGGATCCGGCTCCATGAATATTTCACCTTGAGATATATTTCGCCAACCATCAAAACTGAAACCTTCTATACCATTGCAGCCGTTGGTTACGGTGACATAATAGCTTCCAGGTGTCAGATCATCAATATTGTTAGCTGTCGAACCGTTACTCCATACAACCTGATAATTCGGATTCAATGGATCAGTTGTTACGTTTACCATCATCTCACCAATAACACCTAAGCCATTTTGGTAATTTGGGCAAGAAACGCCGATCACTACATCCATTGATACTTGCAAAGCATCATAATCCATCACTTCCACCACCCATTCTTTATAACACCCTTCGGCATCAGTTGCTAATATAGTGTAATCTCCTCGAAACAAATTATTCAATGTAAGACTTTCTCCAAAAGCAATATCATTTACGTTAACCGATCCGATATTAGGTCCCGTCCATGTTAGTTGATAAGGGGGCGTTCCTCCCTCAATAGCATATTCGATCAGTGAACTTCCGGGACAGCGTTCCTCCATATTATACTCCAAGGTCATAATTGGAAATTCACCTACTTCGACTTTGCTGACGTTTATATCTTCCAAATAGAGAAATTGACCACATTCTTCCCTATCGCGAATCTTAAAACTTTCAGCGGAATACGTACCCGCCCACACTTCTTCTAACACCAAAGTAGCAGGAGAAGTACTGCCTATTGAAGAAACAGAATAGGAATTACCACCTGACTGCATTTCGATAGTGTAAGGTGGAAATCCACCAGACAATGTAAATGCTATGGTTCCGGTGGGTTGCTCTGGACATGACTTAGTTGTAACAGGAAATGCTTCAAATTTAAAAGGACCGCTACTTGGAATAAGTGGGATAGAAATCACCTCCGTAGCACTACAGCCCGTCACCGCATTAGAAATAACAAATTCGTAGTCACCCCATTCGAGGTTATAGGCTTCGAAGATAGTATTAAAGCTGTCTTCTACCGGTACCCCGACTGGATAACCACTATTTCCGTCGCAGGTATAGTCTGATTGGTCATTACCGAGATAAGTGGTCACTACTGTCGAACCACCACCAAGCGCTCCAAATGCGATGGATCCATTGCATAATCCTTCACACTCTGGACTAACGTATTGTGCCAGTATATCTGGAGTAACAGAACTTATTAGCTCATACGGAAACTCCGTAATACATCCGTCTGTATCCTGTACTTGGAGTATATAATTTCCTTCCGGTAAATGACACCAGCCGGTAGAACAATTTCCTGTTCCGTAGCTATCACCGTCTTCATTGAGCAAGGTCATTTGATACGGCCCGTTGCCACCACTTGGACCACTCCAGACTCTTATCCTTCCATCTTCGGAATTACAATCAGAGGGATGGTGTTGGATTACTGCCTGTACGGACATTTCTGAACATTCGTTGATCTTCACATCTATGGTGCGTGTACAGCCACCTGCATCGGTGAGGGTGAGTACATACATACCCGGGTCGGCACAGAGATTATCGAATGTAACTGATGATCCTGTGGCTATCTGAGTGTCTCCATTGCTCAAATCCATTTGCACACCTGAAATTGAATTGACTATCAAACTTCCTGTACAGGGCATGCCCGGGTCAGGCTGCACAACAGTATAGGTCGCTTGATCCACCTCGTTTGGTATGGTAAGATCAAATGATTGTGTGACGGCACAACCGACATTATCCACTACTGTTACGTCATAAGTTCCGGGTGTGAGGTTGTTTATACTATTTGGAGTAGTCTGACCTGTACTCCATAGCCACATCAGGGGCGGAGTGCCATTAGTAGGATTATCTATGGATATACTACCATCTGCAGCTTGACAATTTGATGGTTTTTCTATGACGGGTGGGTGCTCAAAATCAAATTTCCTTTTATGCTTTATTTCTACAGGAATCTCTATTTCACACCTTTTTTTAGAAATAGCATCATAATACCAAGCTGTCAGGGTATAATCTCCTTCGCATAATCCATTGAAGACTTCGAGTTGATTATTGATTATTTGAACGGGACCTTCCCATTCGTAAAAGATAGATTCGTTCACGCCATTTCCTGTCAATTCTATGCCAAAATTTGCTGTCCCGAAAAAGGTATAAACAAAACCTACTGCGCCATTACATTCTCCTGTACCGTCACATGATTCAGAATTATCAGGTACTGCTACAATAACGTCTAACTCCATCACATACGAACCACTTCCAAGTTCGCCAATACCTACAACATATTCCTTTTCTCTGGTGCATCCATTGGCATCTGTGATGGTTAGCATATAAGTGCCCGGCGACAATTCGTAGTTGTTGAGTAAGGTATTACCATTGTCCCATTCGTATGTGTAAGGAGCTGTACCGCCATAAGGGCTTACGTCGTCTTCAAAGATTATTGAACCAGATTTCGATTGACAGGAAGTATTAGTAATCTCTGGATTTTTGATATTGATATTTGTACAAGTTTTTATATTTACTATCAGTATTTCAGAGCATCCATTTCCTGATATCGTAATTTCGTAAGTCCCCTCACACATTCCTGTAAAATGGTACACACTCCCACTGCCTTGTGTAGTGATTGTTTGCCCTGCTCCACTAACCGTAACAGTATGTGCACCTCCAATTGCATTGAGAATATTAACATCAAAACTCCCATCGCACCCAGAACTGACGAAGTGAATATTGTCAATATTTGCCATGATAGAGGAAAAGGCTGCCGGTACTACATGGTCAAAGGTAGAAGTACACCCAAAAGCGTCTGTTAACGTCAATGTATAATCACCCGATGCTAAGTTATCGATAGTGTAAGCATATGGTCCACTGACTCCATTGCTCCAACTCCAATTGTAAGGGGCTGTACCGCCAATGACTTCGGGAGGAATAGTAGCAGTAGGAGATAGTATTTTTTGATAATCTATTTTTCCGTCGGTAGTAGTGCAGGTAGAAGATTTGGTAATGGTTGGCGGGGAAGGTTTAATTACTAATTCCGGACAGCCCGCACACCCTTCGATACATACTTCTTGAGTAGAACTATTTTCCACGTCTGTGCCATCTACACCAACAGTGAGCGTTACCTCGTAGCAGTCATCATCGTCATAGAAATAAGTTGGATTTTCTTCGGTGGAGGTGTTGCCGTTGCCGAAATCCCAGAGGAAGGTGTTGGGGGAACCGGTGGAGGTGTTTGTGAACGATATTAAACACGTATTTGTATTGTTCTGATAGGTAAAAGAGGCTGTCGGGCAGCCTTCTACGAAGAGGCCGCAGCCGGAGGCGGTGCAGCCGTCTGTCAAGGAATTTACCTCAACACAATACTCTCCAACATTCAAACCCGTTAATTCACTAGTCCCGTTTGCGGCGTCTTCGTTAGTAGGTTCAAGTATATTACCATCTAAATCAGTCCATACAATTGAAAAAGGAGGTTGTGCTCCATCTACTACTGTTAAGGTAATTGTTCCATCTGGCATTCCTGAACAAGTGTTATCAGTAATGACCAAATCGATATTTTGCTGCCCGAAAACAGGCGATAGAAAGCTAGCCATTCCTAGTACGGAAATGGTTAAGAAGGTGCGGAGATTCATTTGAAGCGTTTTATTAGTTGTTATTGGGTTATACCAGTTGGTTTCGTTAGAATCGGTTCATTTTTAGTTTTTTTAAAGAAAATTGTTTTGTCCAATCCTTTTTCCATTAGTGTAAAAGAATGCGCGAACTCTATTAACTTCCCTTTCGGGCATCGCTCTTGTAATAGGCATTGGATTTTTTAACCCCCATGCCTTTAACATGAAAATGTTCACACTTTCCTGTTTATGATAAAATTTGAAGTCTAAAAGAGATATAGAAAATTCTGTTGCTTGATTAAGCCAGTAATAACTACATACTGTTGCAAAAATACTGTCAAGTGTCACATTTTGCTCAATTCTACCTATTCCATTTACCTTATTATTAGAAGATAATTGTGCTTCATACTCGGCTACAGTGCGTCTCCATGGGTCAGGTGCAGTATCCTTTTTTACTGACTCTAAAAGGATAAAATCTCCCTCTAACGAAAAGGTTATGTCTATCTCAACGAGAGAGTCTTTTACCTGAATTGGTAGTGCAATCTCCTTTCTAACAATAAAAACATCATCAGAATACTCAATTAACGGCAGCTTAAATGTTGCAGGCTGTTTTTTTATCAATATGATGGTATCACCATCTAAAAATTGATAAATTTTATTTTTTATATTTTCATTTTGAGAAAATATATCGCTTTGAGTTGCGAGGATTATGGCTAGAACAAATAACTGTTTCATTTTTTATATTTTAGTTTCGAGAATCCCAGAACTCTATGGAACTACCGTTTATAAATTTGATATTGTATTCTCCTAAACTTCCGATAGGATCACTTGCGGACCCTGAGGAAAAGGAGGAGTATCCTTTCCCGTCTGTCCAATTTATTTTAACATCATGAACTTCAAATTCTGTGTTTTCCCATCCAATATTGTCTTTAACTAATATATTTGATATTTTTGCTGGTGCATTTGAAGATCCGGGCGATCTATTAACTGTTTGAAACATTTCCGCAGCGACACCATATTCAGTAAAAGAAAAATTTGCAAATCCGCTTTCAACACGAGCAAGTATAACGTTATCGTTGAGGGAGAGTGTGATTTCGCCCGATGCCAAGTCTGCTATCTCTACTTTAAATTTTCCATTTTCCCAGTCATATCCATCAGATTCATCCAACATCATTTGATAGTAGCTTCCTAATTCTCCTGGCTCTACCTCAAGATAAATACCAGGTCGAAGAATATAATTATTTAGGTCATCGGGAGCGTCATTATAGATTACTATAGGTCCTCCCTGAGTCCAAACATTCTCGAATATCCCTGGAAACAATTCATTTTTTGCATTTAAAGTTATCCAAAAAGCAGTAGCTGCCCAGAGCTTTGGCATAAATCCATTCCAAAAAAGAAGCGGCTCGGAGCTTTCAAAGTCAGCTTCAATTCCAATAAGATTAGGTTTCGCTTTATTTGCATTTGCATAATTTCTATACCTATTAGGATCTGCACCAAATTTTGCTGTCCGATCTATATTAATATTCATTCTGACAAGATCGGATACAACCATTGTTTCGTTTCCATTATCCTCCTTTACTAGTTCTAAGGTCATTTTCACTCGTCCATGATCGATGCCCTCTATTAGATATTCCAAATAGGTATCATCATCGTTGTTTTTTATTATAGCGTTATTCGGGATTTCAAAAGTACTAATTTCTGGACCACCCCATTGATTTTGTGGAGGTCCGATTACGGGGAGTTGATTGTTGTCGAAAATTCTTATTGGGGTGATTGGTTCATAAGGAGCACCATAGGTTATAAAGTCATTTTCTACCTTCAAAAGAACTTTATGATCTACAGGTACAGAAGGAAGCTTTTCAATGTACAGGATAGTCATTTCGGACAAGTCCTCTGGTCCATTAACAACCATATCTAAATTATCAGCTTGACCGACACCCGCATCTGAATCATTATTTACGTTAATAATAATGCCTTGTTCGTTTTCTTCGATATCATCGTCATTAAATGAATCTCCATCCATATTGGAATCAATATGTAAATTTAGAAGCGAGCCTGAACAATTAGTAAAATTTAACCCTACACTCCTCGATTGACTATAGCATAAATTAATGGACAGGACTACCCAAAATAATACGAAAGTGGTTTTCATTTTATTTTTAATTTTTCCTTTAAAAATAGCGTAAATTCAATTGCACGAAATAGAATACCTTTTTGATAAAATCATTAGTATATTTTAATGTTTTAAAGGCAGGTCTTTTTTACTATATCGCTCAATTATCTTAGTCATCCAATACCTATTATCCTCCGTAAGGTGATTGTTTGGAGTATCTAAAATACTATTTCCGAAATCTATTGCGTATTCTTTATCTATTATTAGTAATGCGCCGAATGCAGTCCCTACTAAATTTTGATAAGAGTGATTTACTAACTTCTTGAACCTTTCAATATCCGTGCGATCACCATAATGCTTTAATAGACTAATACATTTTTTTGCTAAAAAATGAAATTCCAAATCATTGGAGGGCGACGTTTTCTTGATATAGTTTTCGTCTAAAATAAATCGACACTTTTCTACTACCCTATTTATATCAAAGGACTTTTTATTGTAAACTAAAGATGCAAGAAAATACTTTTTAGCAACAGGATTAACCTCGGGATGATCTAAGAGATCGAACATTTGTTCCAAGTTCTTCTTATTCAATTTTGATTTAACGTTCTTTCGGAAGTACAATTCCAAAACAAAAAGTTTTTGCTGCTTTTCGTCCAATTTTGAAAAGTTATCAAGAATTTCAGTAGCTAAGGTTAGAAATAAATCATCATCATTCTGTAAGCCAGACCAGACCAATTCTTCTATATTTTTAGAATGCTTTATGATAAATAAGCCTATGTCGGCATAATCTTGTAGTGTTATTACCATGTCGCACCCGTCATATTTTTTGTCTTTAATGTCATGAGGTAGTATGCCTATAATATAATGATTTTCGATTTTGAGGTGGTTTAGCTCTTGTATATGAAAAGAATCCAAATGAGTTAAATCAACACATAAAGTACGGGGCGAAGTCTTGTGAAGTGTTTTTTCTAATTCAAGAATTAAGTGATGGTTGGTATCAATACTTTTTAATTGAAACACCCCGACAAACGGTGAATAGTCTCTAAAGTGTTCAGTTATTTGAATAGGAATTTTTCCACAACCTAAGCCTAAGTGTTGAGCCTGAACCCCAATCGAACAAATAAAAGCGATCAATAGTATTAACATTTTCATAATTTGAATTTAGTCGAAATAACCAAGCTGTTCACCCGCTGGAAGAATTTGCAGTAATAGATTCCTGTTTTCTGGCTTTAACATAGACATATGTACTCTTTCTCCAAAATCCGCTGTGGATCCATCGTCCATAAGAAAATTGTTGTCTCCGCTGTTGTGCCCACCGTTTGGAACTAGACCTATTATATGACCTGTTTCGTGTGCAACTGTATGTCCTATCAGCCTTCCGAATGTTTCGATAGCTATCAATAAATCATTATTGATAATATTGTTGTCGTTATCAAAGTGTGTATTGTTTGCAGGAGTACCGGTATCTGGATGAAACTCTTCAAATATAGCCTCCCAATCGTCTCCAAAGTTTCCAGCGGTCGTAAACCTTGCCGGATAGACACATAATTTACCAATTGAAATTTTATTCCCTTCATCTAATTCAAAAGCAGTTAAAGGAACAGAACTCCAGTTATTGCATTGGGCATCTAAAATGTTAATTGCGATTCCATAGATGGGCTGTAAGGGATAGCTGCCAGCTATGTTGGAAAGAACGATCTTATTTTCTAAAAAAGAAGGAGGATTTTCTGTAAAACGTAGGTTGATTTTATTTTCATAAAGCTCTTCAATTCTTACCTCAGTAAAACTTAGTATCATATCAGTAATAATTTCATTTCGTTCGTCGGTTATCTGTTCATTACCATTGCCTATATTTTCATTTCTCAATCCTACTGAAATAAAATCTTGCTCGATAGAATAAACCTCGTTAGAGTATGTTGTATTGTATCTCAGTTCTACAAACTGGGGTACAGATAGTTCTTTAGTAGCTTCACAATGAACCTCGCCAACAACATACTTCACAATCAGCTTGGTTTTTCCAGGGCTTTTTACTCGAATGTTTTTTTCTGTAAACAAACCAAAACCTACTTCTGTTAACCACGAATCATTATCAAAGTCTGATTGAAATTCAATCTGACCTGTATGGTCATCCCACAAGTCTGGAGTATTATTTAAAGTCTGTTCTTGCAACCATTCTAAGTGACCGTCAACATCTGAAAGATTTGGACCTATATCAATTTTAATTTCAACAATTCCAGAAGCATCGTTTGATTCAGGATTGAAACTTCTTTCCTCTGCGCTGTTCAAAATCTTGATGGTTATTACTGTGACTCTAATGGTAAATAATATTTCGTCCTCATCATCTTCACTTAATTGAAAGTCTCCGTTTTTATCTATCCCTACTTTAAGAAAAAATATATTTCCATCCGAAATGAAATTTATTGGGTTGTCATCTGGTAGATTAATGATTTCTCCATTATCGAAAACTTCTCCAAACTCATTTTCAAGCTGCCATATTGCAGATTCGTCTAACTCCTCTGCACTAACATCAATGTTTATTTCAGCCTCCCCCTCAACACCTTCTTTTTCGCATATAATTAGATGATCTTCAGAGGGACTCGTTACTGAATTAATCGAATTTTGAGTCTCAGTTACTGTCACAGAATTGATAATTGGCACACAAGAAAAACTAATTGAATTTATCGTGTTTTCTGGCTGTTGAGCAAATAGATGAGAAAATCCAATAAGAAAAATATAACTAAGAAGAATTTGTTTTTTCATTTTGCTTTATTAAAACACAGATATGATAGACTATTTTTCAGCATATTCTTTAAAAAAAAAATGTTATTCACACCATTTTTTAAATTATCTCCCCCACACCACAAAGTTACCCCCACCCCAAACAAAAAAAACAAAATAAACCCTTGCAAATAATAACATAAAGTTATATTTTAGACCCATACATAATAATACATAACATTTGATATGGTAAACGGAACGAAACTAAGAACCATACGTCAGTTAAAGGGTTATAGCCAAGAATATGTAGCCGGAAAACTGGGTATGTCACAAACCAACTACAGCAATATAGAAAGCGGAAAAACAGAGATAAAAATGGAAGTATTGGAAAAATTTGCAGTACTCCATGAAATAGATACCGCTGACATTTTGAGCTTTGGCGAGCATTATATCTTCAACAATAACAATCAGCAGGGAGGTCATGCCAGCAGCAACGCGCATCACCATTATTATTCCGATAAAATCTGTGAGATCTATGAAAAACAGATAAAATGGCTAAAAGCAGAACTCGAAAAACTAAGGGCAGAACTTAAAACTAAGCGTCAACGACCAAATACTGATACTGATCACTAAATCATCA
>JAOXNJ010164793.1:0-10702 GCA_028566655.1 Metis holothuriae
GTCGAATTACTGTCCCTGATTCTGTTCTTGTCTCTTGCTGGCCATTTCCTTCTCGAGCGTCTCGTGGAAGAGCTGGAAGCAAGGCACAATGCACAGATTGGCCTGACATTCCGGACACTGATATTTCGTCTTCCTTCTGAGAATCCTCCCGTTGTTATCGGTGGTGTTCCAGCAGTAATTGCATCCCAGCGCCGGTCCTTCCCTCAGTTTTGGGCAGTGCCCGAACACCTGCGGCTTGACGCTCGACGCGGGGTTGATCAGACCGACGTTGTGCATCGAGGACGAGGCGGCATCAGCATCCGTCACCAGCAAACTTGGCAAAATCGACTCTCTTCTACTCGTTGGGAGCAATAATGAACTGCTATTGGGCTCAGACAGATTCAGAAGGTGCACATTGGACACCGCACTATTGCTTGTACTGTGCTCTATTGTGTGCTCAATGGCGCCCATTTTGTTGAACATGGGGCCAAAAGGGGACAAGGAGTAAATGTCCTGGGCCGAGGGTGAGCGTTTTAGGGCGTTGACCACGTCTGGAGAGGGCAAAGTGGCCAAGGGACTGCTAGGATTCGATCTTATGCCCAAATAGTCGCCACTACTGCCCATTGTGCTGTTCAAGGGATTCAAGATGTTGCTGGGGCCCATGATGTTGCTGGGGCCCATGGTGTTGCTGGTGGCCACGGTGCCCAAGCTGTTGCTGGGGCTCAGGGTGCCCATGGTGGGGCCCAAGGAGTTGCTGGGGCCCAAGGTGTTGCTGGGACCCATGCATGCCAAGGTGTTGCCCATGGTGCTGCTGGGGCCCAAGGTGTTGTTCGGGCCCATGTTGCTGGCCAGCTCCTCGTTGTGGCTGTGCGTCTCATTGGTGGTGCTGAGATCGATTCCCTTCTCCATGCAGTCTTGTCTCCTGAGAAATCTGGCTCTCTTATTACCCGACGAGGCCCTAGGACTCAAATCAGTAGCTGTTTCATTAGTATCTGTTTCCATTTTGGGCACATTTCTACCACTTTTCTCCGTTGGCACCGCCAAAGTGGCCACATTGCTTGTAGTGGCACTAATGATGGAGCTGGTTGAGGCGGCTGTGGTGGTCGAAGTGGCCTCTTCCTGACTCTGACTAATACTGTGACTCTGATTACTGCTGCCAGACGACTCTCGTTTCAGACCCAGACCATAATCACTGCATGAGCTTCTATTGGAGCCGCCGGATCTGGAGGATCTGGCCGAAAAAAGCTCTCTTTTCTTCTTGGCCACCACTGTGGGTTGAGTGCCGGGATCGGTTGAAGACGAGCTTTGGCGGGAAACGTGGATGATTGGGGGCGAACCGCTGCTTCTCTGTTCGCACGAAATGCGTCGAAACTTCTTCCTCAAGTGCGTGGGCGGCGGACTTGCGCTGTCGTCGGGCTTAGGCGTTATTACGTGAGACGTCGAGGCGCTCGACTCCAAGGAGCCTTGACGAGACTCACTCGAACCTTGTCTAAAAAGTGATTTAACAAAAGCTGTTCAATTTAAAAAGCTCTACAATTTTTGTTTATTAAAGGTTTTAATAAAATTGATTGCTTGCCTGTGAATGAGCTCGGTGGGCAGGGATTCGGTGGAGTGCTGGCGAATGGAGCTGCTGACCGAATGTTGCGACGGCACCGACAACAATCGAGGCGATGCCGAATTCACCTTTGTTAAATTCTTATGCACTCCACTATTGATGCTGTTACTTCTGCTATTATTGCCGTTATTGTGGCCACTCATAAACTGATTCACTGACTCCGAGAACTTCTCGCCCAAACCCTTGATCTGAAGCATGTCTGCCGTCTACAAAAAAGAAAAATAATAGTAATTAATGTTTTAGTACATTTTTAACTCAAAAAAAGAAGTATTTTTAGTTCTATTAAGTAAAAAATGAATATTTTTATTCGATAAAGTCGATATTCTGACCTTGAGCACGGCGGCCAGCTTGTCGGAGGCGACGTTGACGACGCCATGGTACATGAACTGCACGACAATCTGAAGATCGTCGAAGTTGACGTCCTTCAGAATCACAATGGGATGCTGACAAGGATTCACCGCAAAGAGAGCCTGAAACATGATTTTAGCGAGAAATGTCAGTAATAAAACTTCTTGGATTGGTCATGAAGAATGTAAAAGTATAAAATAGAAAGTTGCCTGGAAGTATTCTGAGCAGGCTGAAAGCAGCATTTTGTGCGCCTGCAAGTGCCTCCCCTGCGCGGCCAGCGTGACGTCCACCAGCGTCTCCGAGGTGTAGAGGCCGGAGAAGACCGACACCAGATTGGCGGGATGGTTGTTCCACCTGAGACTGAAATATTGCGCACTCGCACCCCGCTCCACCGACATTTCTCATTCACAGACAAATCCTTTAAAAAAGGCCCTTTTTGAACGATTCCTTTCAAACACTGCCTTTCATTAACGACTGTTATATTGCTGTCACTAATAAATGTCTGGTGGCCAGCTCGGTGTCGACTGCTCGCCGTCCTGACGCAGCTCCAGGTCTAGAAAGCAGTCAAATTACGAGTAACACTCACAATGACTCCACAACGACTGTACAGTTTTGTAGTGTTCAATGTCACGGCCTGGGCCTGGGAAGGAAAGCCGGCGGCTACGGGCAGAACTGCTTTGGCCTTGGGCCCTTACGTCTTACAAGAATGTACAGTATGTCTGACTCACACTCAATGCACTAATAAAAATGCTTTGTTACTGACTTTTTCTGATATCGACCCTACTGCCATCATTATCAATGTCATGGAGGGGATTGATAAGACAGGACTTTTATTTAAGGTGGCTGACTGACCACTGAACACTATTACTGTATAAACAGTACAAAAACAGTTTACTGTGTATCTTTGTATTATACGGGCTCTAGGAGCTCTCTCAGTTATTGAATGTACATTTAGTAAGGAACTGTTAACGTCTAATATGTATGTCTATGTGTGTTTGTAGTGATTTGTGAAGCTACATATATGTTTTTAAGGGGTAGGCCTTAAAGTGCTCTATGTACTTCCTTCCGACCCTACTTATGCCTTGTTTTAAGTAGTGACCAAGAAGCTGGTGCAAGATATCAGTTTTCAGCTCCTCTGATCTGTCCAATACAATTGCCTCGTTTCCATGCGAGTAGAACGTCTTCACAGTAGCTATGTACATAGGTGCACTAATGAATGGGCCTAACTGTAACTGGGCCTAATGAATCACTACTATCTCCCATTCATTCTGGTGGCAGTGAACTTTGTGCAAAGCTTTTTCAAAGCAAACTTTGAAGGAGATGTGGGCAAAACAAGAAGACATATCAAGCTACCTAGTATTGACGTGATGTAGTGCAAAGTTTGGATTCATTAGAAGCTTCTCTGGTCACTTCATTCGATCTTGTAAATTACACGTAAAGAAAATGAAATTTCATCTGTAATGAATCTAATGATAGCAGTAAATTTAGTACGTATACTATAACAGAGTATTGTAATGTTAAGTTATGAACAGATTTAATTAAGCCTTTAGTTATGTTTCAATATGTACTTACTACTTTGCTAATAGGTAAAAGTGAAAGAAGTATAAGGCACTAAATGGTTTTTGCTGCAATTATGGCTATTAAACAATATTGAAAATGGATAAACATTCAAATTGGTAATTGTATGATTTCATCAGTTCATTTGCACTTATCAAAGCATTTCTTATGTACATCTTTTAAAGAAATAGTTTATTTGTTTCTCACTAACACAAAATATGGGTTTAGTAGTGCTTTACAGAAATATGTAGATGAGAATGAATTGGTAAGAGACAATAGGAGTGGATTTAGGACTCACTTTGAGTGCTTTTTTTACTCTCGAAAATCTCATTTGCACGAGGTTAGTTGAACTGGGTTCACAATCAATTGCCCACCGTGTTTTCAGCCAGTAAAAACAACTTTCTCTTTATCTCCAATCCTGTCACAAAAATCGACAGACGCAACCCAACGAGCTTCACGTGAGTTTGTTATTGTGTTTGAGGACAAGCAAAATGGATACAGTGGCAGAAAAGTCGAGATAGAAGAGTAAACGAAGTCTTTTTTTCGACCACAACTCAAGCATTAATCCTGAAAACCTTATTTTTAATAAAACAATGTTGATTGATTGATTGGTAAATTCAATTTGGGCTCAGTCCTTCCCATTAACAGACCTGTTTGAACCAAGAAAAAAAGGGACAGTTGGCCTGGGAAAAAGCAGACAATTCGACATTACTGTAAGTTGAAAGGGCACTGCATGAACTTAAGTGTTAGAAGAGAAAAGTGGCATTTATGGGAGAGAGAGAAATAAACATGTTTTTTAAATCGAATTTCAATGGATTTTAAGGGAGACAGAGTGTTGATTCAGAGCACAAAGGTTTACTGCAATGTTAAATCAATAGCAATGAGCTTCTCTCTTGTTGTGGCGGCCAAAAGAAAGCAATAAAGGGCTCACTCAACAGCCACTTCAAGCCGTCTTAATGAAGCATATTTTTTCAATTGTGGGAACGAACGCATATATTAGGCCAATCAATCTTTATGGTGGACTCAGCTCAATTTTACAGCAAACTTGGTACGCTGATCATTGAAAAAGACCTTCGAGATGAGTTGAATTGATCGTTTCTCAGCATATTATGTCGGGTCTGAGCATCGAGGAGCCGCTCAATCAATTCAATCAATCCACAGGAGAAAAATTGGGCGCAATAAGAACATTCCTCTCGAATCCGCCTCTCTGTATTATGGAGTCACACACCAACAGCTGCAGCACATTCCTTAGTAGCAGTAGAGTGAAGGTACCTAATTAGCAAAAGTTGAAGAAGTAGCACTTAATCTTCATAGTCTTTTGAGGCATTCATAGTTTTGTTAAAGTATCAGTGGTCCTCCAAACCTCTTTGTACTGCCATTAAGAGAGGTAGAAGTCGAAGGAGCACCGAAGCAAATAACAAGTCCTTGTGGTCGCTAACAACCCTTTGCACCACCAGATCTAACAGTAGCAGTAAATCGAATATCAGCAGTAGTTAGTCAAAAAAAACAGCAGTAGTAGTTAGAAGTCAACAGTAGTAGTAGTAGTAGTAATAGTAAGAAGCACGGCAGAAATAGCTCGTTATTGATTGGAAGTGCGTTGAAAATTGGGTGGTGCGACTGCAAACATCTTCACTCTTTCTCATCCGTTGTTTAACTAAACGTCCATGGCGATTTTCTCCCTCATCTGGTCGGACATGCGCTTCTCCTCCTTGAGCGCCTCCTGGTCCTCCTCGAGCTCCTGCGGCGTCTCCTTCTCGCTCCACTTGTGGTGCACCTCGGGCGTGAAGTTGACGATCTCGATGTTCACGGCCTGCATGCGGTCGAACTTGGGCGGCATGGGGCACATGCGGAAGGCCACGCGGTCGCCCTTGCGCGGGATGAACTCGCCCTCGATGTCGCTGATGTGCATGAACACCGGCACCTGCGACTGCTTGTCCGGGTCGATGAAGCCGTGGCCCTTGGAGCGGCAGAAGAACTTGACGACGCCCTTCTGCACGCGCTCCTCGATCCGCCCCGACATCGACAGCGTGCGCGTGCGCCGCGTGATGATCTGGTCCGGCAACGTCAGACCCTCCGGCAACGGCGACAGGCTGCCCGACTCCATCGCAAGCTACAGCAACAACAAGCACGACAACGAGAACAACTTCGACAAGAAGAACGACGAGAGGATCCACGCGGGGATGAACTTGGACGCGGCGTAGAAGCTTTTGAATGTGTCGCAGAGGCGGCGTTCCTGCTGGCCCGAGTGAATGCGTGCTAGACAATCGACAGCTGACTCAATCGCTACCAACAGCCTTACCTACTAATACAGAGTGACTGCATAAGTGTAATGGTGTACAGTATACGAGTGTTTGTGCTTGGCACTTGCAGCTATTTTGTGGTAGCTGCTAGAAGAGCAAGGTGACTTTGCCAACGGGACACGTGGAGTACTTACCTATTTATTAATGTACCTTTATAAATGTTAAAATGCTTTTTAAGAAGCAACTGTACCTACATTTGTGATTTCTGAATAACAGTGACCTCTATTTGTCAATGACTTTGCAGCATTTAGGTTGTCAAGGACGTCCTAGTAGCCTAATTAGCATTGACAAAGGCTTTGGTTCAGTCATATTTAGCCAAAAATAGGCTGAAAATAGAATGTCGCAATTAACACATATATTGAAAAATTTGGAGTTATTGCTATCCTTCGATATATCAAGCACCTAAAAATCTCCTCTGATAGTAACTGTGTAGTTCTCATCCAAGTCAAATTATCGTCGAATGATGTTTTGCACTCCCCAAACATTAATATTCGGAGAAACAAGATATTTTCCAAGCCAAATAGTCCACGATTCTTTGACCTCAAAACCGTTATCTCTGCGCCTCTTATTGTCACAAAAAGCACTTTTTAAAAATGCCCAACAGTTCTAAAACCAACAGTTTTTTGTATTCCTTTTCAAATCAGACGGTGAATCTACGGTGAATCGGTGAGATGCCTTGAATGCTTCTGCAATCAACACTCGAGAGCTGCCAGAAAACCTGTTAAAACTTCGAAAAAGAAACCCCAGAAAGGAACACATTTGGAGAAAGAACTGATGTAGTTTGCACTGAGACACTCGTTAACATGGAATTAGCTCTTAATCTTTGTTGCATTCGATTGATCTCTATTCCAGAATTCGACGAGCCTTCTGGTCTTGTGGACGTCGATCTTGAAGAGAACTCTGGCCTCCTTCAGCTTTATATTTCTTCCCAATTCCTCCCTTTCCCTAATCATTCGCGTCTTCATTTCAAGGAATTTCTCGGGCTCCAGTCGGATTTCGGAGCAAATATCGCGTTCAGCAGTCCCAAGTAGGCCATAGCCCTTCATAGAAACTATGTCCAGGGGATTGGGTCGTCTTTTCTTACTGCTTAATTCTTCTCCGTAGGGTAATTGATCTGTTGAAGAAAGATTCAGGGTGGCCATTAAGGGCTTTGCTTCGGTTTTGGTTTTGAGACGACGACGCTTTAGGTTCCGAAAGAGGCCCACTTCGTCCATGTGTCTTAGCCCATTCTCTCTACATTCCTGTAAGAAAACGTTCCACAGTGAAAACATCTCAAATTGAATTGAAGTAAATGTAAAATGTACTGAATTGTGAAAGTAATTTACACTGAGTTGATTAATGGTCAAGGCGAGATCGTGTTCCAGTCTGAGTCCCTGCAGACAGAAGTCGAAGTCGAAGGCACACCACAGTCGTGCCATTTTCAGCAATGTCTCTCTGTATTGCCTTGAAAAGGACAAATCGTCCATGAGAGCCTCGTACTTGGTTAAAAAATGCCTCAACTTGTGTTTGTTCAAAAGATTAAATTCGCAAACTATGCTCTTAATTCGGGCTCGCTCTCTAAGACGATCATTGTAGGCTTCGCCCAAAGACAATTCCAAGGCACTCAACAGCTCCTTATCCTCATCTACGTCCTCGTCATCACTCTCAGTGTCGTTAAGAACAGACAGCATCGGATGACAGAGGTCCAACTCGGCCTTATTATCGGGCTCGACATTGAAGTCGCCTCTGAAGGCATTATAGCCACAAAGCTCTGTACTGACACCCAAGGGACGACACGGATGAGTCGTTGGATAAACTTGAAAACTGGGCTGAGTCCTAACTTTTAAAATTTCGTTGTCAGATCTGAGCATTTGAGAGGAGGGGAAGAGCTTGTGAACATCATCGACGAAGAGACTGTCGAACACTTGCTTACATTCGCTTGCACTGTGACCCCCACCAATTGCCTGTTCAAGAATAAATGTAAAAATTCACAAATATTATAAGCAATTATTTTTTTATACAAAATTTGTTTTGATCTCACATCTGCCACATCTTGCCAATTGCCATATCCCTTCGTGAGTACAGCATCGACGAGTTTCAGCTCCTCGCTGGCCGACCAGCTTCCTGAAATGCCTCTGATCTCTTCAACACTTGTACAAAGCTGATAATCGTGGTCCTTGGAGTGGTACTCGAATTCTTTGCCGCGCGAAAAGCATCTTAGACAAATGAATTTCTCGTCACTACAGACCGAGCAGAGGACATAAGGCTTCTTAGAAAGCACCTCTAAACAACTACTACATTCCCTTGACTGTGCGCTATCACCAGGGCATTCCTCGTCGTTTTTATCTGAGGAAACTACATTTTTTTCGCGATTCCTTTCCTTTTTGGAAGCTTTCATATTGAGCTTGTGACAAGTCACCTTCTAAAAGTGTCGATTTAAGAACTTGACTCAGTTCTTGCTGCGACCCAAGTTGATTTGCGAGAATCCAGACCTGTTTTGAGCAGCGAAAATCTTCTGCGACAAGTAATGAAAGGGTGCACTCAGCGAATTTCGGTCAAGCGCGCTCACCTCGAACAACTTGACTCGTTCCTTGGTGGCCCAGCGCTCGAGCTCTGTACTCGAAGGCGCAGTGCGACGATCACACAGATCGGCCTTGTTGCCCAGTAACACTATCGGTAACTATAAAGAGGCAAAAAAAACAACAACAAATAATTGCTTGTTTTTAAACGTAAATCTATGAAGAAAAAGGGACTGGACTTACGTCTTTCTTCTCCTTGCTCCGGTCGACTTCTTGTTTAAGAGCCTCGGCAAGCTGTAGAGACTGGGTGTCGTCCAAGGCAAAGACAATGATGATTCCGTCGGCCACGGCTAAAAGATGTCTTGGGAAGGCATCTAACACAGTGATTCCCTCGGTGTCGAAGAAGTGAATTGGCTCCGAGTGGTCGACGCTGGCCACGTAAATGTCTTCGATGGTCGGTGAGAAAGGGCCCAGATTTCCGTTGATGGCCTGCTCCAAGATCGACGTCTTGCCGCTCTGCTTCGACCCCAACACCAGCACTCGAGCCCACTTGCCCATCACCAGATTCACCTCTCTCACCTTGGCGAAGGTCCTAGACAAGATAATGGGATGAAAAGGGGATTTAGAAAAGTGGAAAGGCCACATTTTATTCAAGATTCATTGCTCATTCTGATTGGCATCCCAGAAGCAAGACGCTTTCGTAATGATCTCGTTGCCCACTTTCTCATAATGCTCGCCCCCGGGCAAGAAAGGGGGCGTAAGCTCTCTCAAAGCCAACACAATGCGACGATTTGTTATGTCGGCTCTGCGGATGCAGTGCTTCCACTCATATCTGGCATCGCCATGTAGTAGCAAAAGGGATCGTCTGGGCAAAGGCACACGAACACAAATGTCATTTAAATCAGTTTTATCAACGCTCTTCTCGTATGCTTCAGACACATTCAAGGCTTCGTTTCTGAAAGGATTAAAGAGCACTTTTTCACCCTCGGCATCCAAGATTCTTGGAAAGTCTTTTATGTCCTTCAAATTGAACTTGCTCTCATCGTCATTAATGACGAAAGTCAGCACACTGTCTGCCAACAGATTTAGTTGCACAATTCGCTCGCCCCAGATCCAACAGTCATCGATATGAGGCTCTATGCTCGCTCCCGTCTCTGGTCTGTACTCAATGGAACATTGCTCAACTGCACAATAGTCCTCCAAGACGTCAATGTTCCTGAATTTTTCATAAACGAACTTGGTGATGGAAGGGAATCCTCTGAAATTGCCCACTTTGACCTTGCGACGTTTGAAGTTGGCTCTGGGTCCAAAGTTCTGTTTTCGACGACCACTCTGAGACACATCCCAAGGAAGATGTGTGTCCAAATCGTGCACTAAGGACATCTCTTCCTCGACGCTGACGAAGTCGGGAATAAGCTTAATACCTGGGAAACTGACCTCCTCTTCTCCATTCTTGGCCGTCTTTGAACTGAAGTCGTAATCAAAGACTTTGAGAATGTTTAGATCTGGCTCGAGTTGGACAGCATTAAGTCCAAATTGTGCCTCGCAAAGGAGACAGGAGCGGAAGCTCTTGCAGCCGCAACCACGGTTAGTGTTCATGACGTCAAATCGAGATGGTATACGGTAATCCTGCCGAAGAAGTCGCTGCTCTCACAAAAAACGAGCTGAAAAACACTTCCACTTAGACCTTCAGTAAGTTTGAATTCTTGACACTTATTGTTGTCCTCTGGAAAAAGCGTTTGAGCCAGCTTCAAATCTTGATTTTGGTCCTCACCAACGTGGATTTCCAGACGCTTGCAAGCGAAACCCCCTTGGAAAACGAGCTTCAGCACACCAAAGCTATGTTTCTGGTCAAAATCGAGTCGGATGTACTGATTTTGGCCTTGATCAGAGTTCCAACAAGTGTCGTTCTTGCCGTCAATCAAGTGCTGCTTGCCAAAATCGCGCACATTGCGATTGAGCACCGAACTCACTCTTAATTTGAATGCAGCCCTGCGATCACCCAGGACCAAACTCGTCATGGGGAAGGAGAAGAAGTGGAAGTCGTCGTTGTCGCTGCTCTACTTGTGGCTGGAGTTGTAGTACTCCTCCTCGAGCTCGAACAGGTCCGTGGCCAAGTCGTCTCTGAGCAACGTGAGTTTTTGGTCGCAGCTCTCCTGCAAGGCGACAAACATCTTTGAGTTTTGGGCAATGGCCTCGTTGACGGAGGGGAAATCGTTGAGGATGAAGAACTGCTTGATGTCGCTGATCAGCTTCATCAACGACTCGCCGGCCCTGACCATGTTGGCGGCTCTGACCTGCATCTCAAAGGCGTCCTCCTCGCACTGCGTGGCCCGCGTGATCTGCTTCTCCTCCTCCACCTTGCACAGCTTGATGATCTCCATGAAGTTGGACACCAGCGAGTT
>JAOXNJ010165126.1:0-10698 GCA_028566655.1 Metis holothuriae
CATAATTTCATTGTAACACAATTTACTTAAGAAAACATAAAATATGAAGTAGAACATCTCGTGCAGCCCCTTCCTTTCCTTTCATGTAATAAGTACTTATGTGCTACATCTCAAAATCATCCGTCAATCCCCGACATTTGCCCTCGAATCACGTGACACCAGAGCCGATTCTTACCAATCCTTACTTGCTTACATCAACGTTTAATTAATGGATTCTTTACTAAAAAGAAAGTATTTTTTCATGAATAAAAATAATTCTTTATTTACTCCATTTTAAATATTTTTTTGATTTTTGGAAAATTTTGAAAAATATTTTAATAATTATTAGACGACCTAGTTGCGGTGTGGGAGGTTATTTGACTGGCGGCTCCGAGGAGGGCTCGTCGGAGGAGACGTTGTCCCACTCGCTCAAGTTGCCCGCGTCCTTCCACCCGCAGATGTTGCAGCGCTTCCGCGCCGAGAACAACGAGGACAACAACAGCGACAACAACAGCGACAACAACGAGGAGGCACGCAGAACCAGGAGAGCGTCGCCAAGCTCGCCCGGTAAGTCCTTGGAAAAAGTTCAAAATTTTGAGTAAAATTATCAAAATTTCGACAAAAATAAAAATTGTAGAGCGAGAAAAACTCCACATTTTTTGTTTTATCAAGTCCAATTGAAATCGACTCACAACCTTTTTGAGATCGACCGAAGCCAGAAAAGTCGATCATGCGACACGAAGTACTGTACGTAGGTACTGCTTCCCTTTAGATGGGAGGGGAAGTCGGACAATCGCGTGATCGGAGTAGTCAGAAGTCAATAGGAACTTTGACTAAAGAGAGTATTTAGTAAATTTTTTCGAAAAGTGAAAAAGTGCTCTAAATATAGTGAATTATTTTATAATTTACTTGCTATTAAAAGCTCTTTATGCAATAATGGTTTTGGTTGTGTCAACTCGCTCGTCATTGTCACTCGACAATGACAGCTACCAACTCAGACAATGTCGACCTGCCACCAACTCTGTTCATTCACACTTACTTAGCCAATAATAACTAATAATAGCTAATATGTAATTGATTTTGAACCAAATTTTAGGATTAATATTTAGTTAATTTTGAAATTAAAAAAAAAAAAGATAAAAATCGTGACTTTTTTGGGATAATTTTTTTGAAATGAATTCCCATTTTGATATCATACGTATATTGATATTTTTCTTTAAGTGTGTACAAATATTATTTTAAAAATTCTTATTCAATGCAGTACATAATAGTAAATGGGAATCGTTGACCGCAGACCAGGAAACAACACAATAAACTTAACATAATGCAGCTTTCACTGTATTACTAGTATTGTTTTAGAGCTTTAAATTATCTTTTTAATAGTAGAAAGCACTTTAATACATATAAAGTACTTATAGTACTGCAGTTCTATTACTACTACATATTAGTGATTAAGTATTCAGGGCACAGTAATGAGCAATGGATGGACGCTGATAACGATCAATCTGGATCACAGCTACTTAGTAATCTAAATAAAACTACTAAATAAAGTAGATCAAACAATAGTACTACATAACTTCATTATTATAAAGTACATAATAAAGGTAGGAAAAGAGTAGTAAAAAAAGCAGTAAATGAAATGTGGAAGTAATGAAGAATTGAGGTGATTATTCAGTGTTGCGTGATTGTGGGTCGGCGCCGTTGCTCTGGTCATCATTCATTATGAATCATAATCAGCGAACCACCAAAACCACGTGGATCGCTCAAATTCAATTGCAACAGCTAATCGTAAAAGTGCTAAAATAGAAGATCAGAAAAGGTGGTAGTCGCAAAAAAAAGGTAGCAACAAAACCACGAAAAAAGAGAGAAAAAGAGCAGTATGATGTAGCATTACGAAGAGACATATTAAAATTATTATAAATTATTTTAAATTATTATAAATAAAAGAAATTGTCAAAATTTTGAGATATTTGTGTAGGAAGTCATGGTGGAAGAAGTAGTAGTTATCCAAGATTTGAAGTAACAGTAGCAGTAGTAGCAGTAGTAGCAGTAGTAGCAGTAGTAGCAGTAGTAGCAGAAGTAGAATTTGGAGAATTGGAGAACAAGTCGTAGAAATAGAAGATAAAGCGGAACGTAGTAGTAGCAATAGCAGTGATAAAAGTAGTAGTAGTAGCAATAGAAGTTAGCAAGTAGCAGTAGAAAAAAAGTTGCGGTAGTTAGAAAGCTTTTAATTCGAACTTCCGGACAATTTGGGCCTCTCCACCTTATTATATACTCTTATACGTTGCAGGGGTCGAAAGTTGTTAACGCGATTTGATCACGCAATCAAGTTGACCTTTCCCTCTAGAGCTCTATCTACAGTACTTTATTAATGGTCAACATAATAATATGTACATATATGTACAGTACTTCATTTAATAACATTACGTATACATATTATAGTAAGTAAGTTTGGGCAGATATATGTATGTACTGTACCTAGTAAATGACTTTTTTGAGGTCAGATACAGTAGATCAGAGCGAGGGACGCCTTTATTAATGTGAGTGCCGTTAATTGAATTGCAGAGGAGACGAACAACAACGGCGACGGCGTGGGCAAGGAGACGGCGGCCGCCATGGCGGCCGCCATGGCGCCCGTGGGCTCGTCCCTGTTGGGCCCGCCCTTCTACCCGCCGCAGCTGGCGGGCTCCTTCTACCCGCAGCTGCAGCAGCTGCTGGGGCAGTCGGCGCTGGGCGCCTTCGGGCTGCCGCCCGCCATGCTGCTCAACGCGCACCTGGCGCTCGTCGTGCAGCAGAACCCGCTGCTCGCCTCCGCCTACCTGCAGCAGAAGGCCGGCGGCGCCGAGCGCCTGCGGGCAAGCCGCTTCGCGCCCTACCCGCAGCCCGCGGCCCCCGCGGCCCCCGCGGGCCCCGCGGGCTCGGCCTTCGAGCCGGTGGCCAAGACGGGCGAGCTCCTCTCCATCGAGAAGATGGTCAACGGCCTAGACGAGAAGGCCGACTGCAAACTGTGATAAAACTGATAACCATTCAACAACACCATTCAACTTTCTCCTTTGCACTTCTATTGTGTCTCTTTTTGTGTACCTATTGTACTGTGCTTATGGATTTAATAGGAAGTTTGTTGTTACTGCTACTACATTGACTTCTACTGCTCTTAACTTACTTCTACTACTGCATGCTTTTAAAACTATTACTTTTAAATACTACTACTACTACTACTACTACTACTAAGGCTTTTACGACTTCTACTACTACTACTACTACTGCGACTTCTGATATGACTTCTGCTACATGTTCTGCTTCTAATCTTACAGTAACTACTACTACTACTTCTTACTACTGCTGCTACTACAGCAACTACATGTATCTACATCTATACAGCAACTCTATGTATGATACTACTACTATTTACTACTTCTACTGCTACTACTTGTATGACTTGACTGTTATTATCACCATAGCCGAATGGAGAGACTCGCTACAACTGAGCAAACATATTTATGTAGGTCGAGTGCTAAATACAAATCACATTTGGAGCCCGCCGAACAAGAAGTGAGTGTATTGCAACGATAATGAGATAATGACCTACTAATGACGTAATTAATCATGTCTTCATCTTCATACGTACTTACTACTTGTGGTGAACATTATTGGTTTGTCATTCATTCTTCATTGTTGGTTTTTATGTCAATCTTCCAGTTAATTTTTCATGCATCACACACAATATCCTCTAGCTCTCTCAATTCGTCTTGTGCAAAATCGATTGATTGATTGATTGATTGATTGATTGATTGATTGATTGATTGTGTAATTTGTGAGGAACCAGATACGTATTGTACCTACATCTCGTCCCAACCCTGTTGCCCCTCCCCCCAATCTAGCTCGTTTCTAGTTGAGCCACCAATCAATCAATCAGCTTGATTGCAATCAATCAATCATTGATTGATTGATTGATTGGTTTTAGTGTTAAATATCGGATATATGCCTCGATTCCTCGAATCTCCTATCTAGCTTCGATTTGAGCCACCTTGTACGTAATGCATTGTTCGTTCGATCCAATTCCATGCAGCTTGTCCAAGAAAGTTCATCACCTCGTTACGTAACACCTTTCACTTTGTTTCATTGTTTGTCAACATTTGCCCAGACAAGGCGTCAATTGTATTTCGCTACTTAAAACCTAGGAAAGAGCAACGAACAATAAAGGAGCAGACCAAAGAAGTCAACCGATAATTGCAGGCACAGATAAAAAGAGTAACAAAAAAAGTTCAATAAATCAAAAATGTCAGAAATGAACATTTAATGGCAAAAATGAGTAAAGGATTTAAAAAAGGGCAATTTGTCATTTGTCCAAATTGCCCTCCAAATGATCATCGAGCCGTAATAAAGCAGATAACAACAAGAACAACAAACAAACACTAAATAAAGTACTATAATAAAGTACATATCATAAGCACTTTAGTAAAGAAGTTAAAGCAGTAAAAAGACAATTAGTAAAGAAGTTAAAGTAGTAAAAAGACAATTAGTAAACATTATTTATTACACACTTACAGAAGTAAAGAACAGTCGTGTAATAATAACAAACAATGATGAAGCACGTGCCATGATTGAGGGGCGTGGCTGCTCTATTACCTTATTTGTAGCAAAAATTTACAACAACTCGTAATAATAATAGTACATACACATTAAATAGCTAAAAAACATAGTACATACAGTAGTAAGGACAAAAAGTGGTAGAAATGATGATTAAGAATTCAAAGGGTCATAAAAGCATGTGGTTTTCAGAGGACAAAATCGATTTGGTAGCCAGTCATAATAAAGATCTCATGTCCTCACCTCATTAATCTCTAATTATCCTCGTAATTAGGGCTTAATTACAGCCCATTATTGTGACCGCCACTTAATGGTTGTTGGTCAAAAAAGGGACGCAGCAAATCACTGATAACATACGATTAAGTGCCCAAAAGGGGCCAAAACAAGAAATTCAAGGAAATATATGTAGTAAATAGAAGTTGCAGTTGCATTGCACTTGGCCAAGGAAGCTTTATTACCCGGACCCTGCTTTTCCGCAGAGAGACACGGAAAGTGCGTTTGTTCGTGTGGACACACAGAAAAGAGCCACTCACAATTTCCTGTCGGACTAGGTACAAAAACTTTTCTACGTACTACTACATTTACTACATTTTCTAATACTACTACATTTACTACTACCATTACTACATTTGTACGTTATTGTAATACAACTTTTGTTGGACAATAGTCTCTTTTTGTGGCCGCAGATAACATAACATAAGGTTGTTGTGCCCTTGGGACAAGGGAAAGCTGCCAATGGAAACTTGGCTACTAAATATGTATATGACTAGAGAAAGAGAAAAAAAGAAATTACTTATGTTGTTTTTATACTATTTCTACTACTTCTACTACTCTTACTACTACTACAACTGTTACTACTACTACTTCTACTTCTACTACTATTACTACTACTACTACTACTACAGCTACTACTATTACTACTTATTCTATTTACATTAGGATCCCTTCCCCACCGCAAGTGGCCCACATGGTCGAACTTATTGGGAACTAACGACTCCCTGCAACCGCCAAAAACAGGAAAACAACACGGAACATTACTGGGTCTCTGCAAAAAAACTGCTTTTACTTTTAATCCACACTAAAGACGGTAAACAAAAAGTCGATTGTTTAAAGGTAAAGTAGATACAATAAGTGTAGGATTTTCCTGCCAAAAACCCATTATGTGTGACCACAACACTCCCCTAGCTAGACAAAAAAAAAAGGAAGGGAATGTTTAATGGCCAAATAAAGCTGTTGTTGTTTGCCACACTTTAAGTGCAAGTTTACTATATGTTATTAAGTGAATTTTGATACTTTTTATATCCATTTTTATACAAAGGTGTTTTTGTTTCCTGAACTAATCCCAAAATAATCGATATCTCGATATAAAATTTATAGAGAAAAGGTGGAAAAAGAGTCGAAAGTACGTATGAAAATTCATTCAAAATCATATATCTATGTACTTTATGTATGAATACAAAGAAATCACTTGAAATATAAATATAGCATAACATAACCTTAATTATTAAAGTAAAGTGAGGCACAGTAAAAGTGCTTGTATACTATATTAAGGCTTTGGCGTAGGATGGCTTCAAGATTGTTAGTTGTGTTAGGTCAATGGAGTAGAAAAGTCTTTTACCAAATCCCCTTTTTGCGCATGCGCACTCAACCAATCCTTAATAAATAATGTACAGCCAAGTCCTGCTTTAAACAATGGTTTATTTCGAAGTGCTGGCCAAGACTTGGCCAGCAAATTGGGCGGAAATAAGTCCAGCAAGCACACTGCACACATACTAAGCAGCTAGGACACTACATACATATTATAATGCAATATTACGTAATCACCAGTACAATGAGATATTGTGTTGAGCACATTATTTGGATTTTATGCAGTTTTTTTTGGGGTTAAAAGTGGCAATAAATGGAGGTGAAAAGGTTTTTTTACTAACGAACTTAATAAAAAATGATGTCTCAATATCACTAAAGTATCACAATATAAGTATTCTTTAAGTGGTTTTACACCAAATCCACTCTATTACAGCTCCTTCTGGCCATACAGAGCCTAACAATATCATTTATATCCATGTAAGAACAAAGGCAATTGTGGCAAGTAAATGACACATGATAAGTAGATGTGGCACCCCTGACCTAATCCACTGCTATTACTTTTGGCCGCAGGCAAGAAGGATCAGGGGGGACACATATCTAGCTTACTTGGAAAGCGACTCTCATATGCTTTGCTAAAAAGAAGAAAACGTGGATAAGAACGTTTTTACGGTGGATTTGAGCTTTAAAAAGGCAAGCATACTATAACAACAGTACATTAACAAAATTCAAAATTTTCACAATATTTTTGCACCTTTTTCTCGTATTTTATGCATTCTTCATCGACTTTCATCGCCTATTTTCCCATAAAAGACTTATTTCTGGCAATAAGTACAGCTAAAATTGTCATTCACTATTGCTCTATTTATATTCTGATAACATAAAATACACAAAAATAGGACGATAATATTACGTAATGTGGTAAAAGAGAAGGAATTGGGTGGGGGGCGTCGATTGGATGCGCCTCATTCGTTCTGGCCGCAGCAAAGAGCTTAGAGAGTAAATACGAACGCCACTTTTACACAAAGCCCCCAATCAACCACACAATCACATCCACCATAATATGTACACTACTTGCCAGTATTATTTACCACACTAATAAAAATGAGCTTTGCTGTAAGGCAAAAGCTTTTTATTGACAAGATCTATATAGTACACCTATAGTACATATTTTGTGTTAATAAAGATTTTTGCTTAATACTTTGTCTAAAAATCTTTTTGTTTTTATAAAAAAACACATTTTTCGAAATATAGTTTTTGGAAATATTTAGCAATATTTGGCACTATTAAGCCTAACGGCTGACTGACATGTTATGAATGCAAATGTGGGTGGAACACTCTAGGGCCATTTGTCAAGCAAGACTTTCTTTCTTTGAAGCCAAGCCGACAGTACATACGTTTGTTTCACCTTTCCTTCTCTCTTTCTCTGTATTTTTCGTACTAGACAAATACGAGTATTAAAGAAATATGTAAAAACTTTACTTAAGAAAGAGTTTCATTTATGAAGACATCTTAAAACATTATGTTTTCTGTTTCGGTTGACCGAAAGAGTTCTACGTTAAGTTAAAGTCACTATTACTCATCCCCCAAATTCTCCTTTGACTCACTCAATCCTTGCCGCCCAATACAGTGAAACTTTGAGTTAACCAACGAATTTGATTCATGGCATTTTATGTCTGGAAAAAAAAGAGGAGATTTCTTTCTCTCAAACTTTTCCCACGCAAATTTCCGAAAATAGGCCACACACACACACATTTTTCACTTCTTAAGCCATACTATTACTCTTTATTTCTAAAACTTGTTTAGACTATAAAGAGAACTCTTTATAACATCTTCGAAAAGGGAAAAAGTCATTAGGAATGACATGAGTGACATTAGTAACTAACTGGAATTCCTTTGTGACCGGAGCATTTGTTACTTGGCTTCTGGCAAGTGTCGCCTCACTGTGACCACAACTACTAACGACTACGACTACTGCTACAACGACTACAACTACAACTACTAACGACTACTTCTAAGACTACGACTACTGCTACGACTACGACTACAACTACTACGACTACTGCTACAACGACTACGACTACAACTACTGCTACTACTTCTAAGACTACGACTACGACTACAACTACTACGACTATTAAGACTACTGCTAAAGTAAGTACTAGAGCATATTGTACTGGCGACTCGTGTTACGTTTGCTTGCTTGCATGTGACAGCTAGTGCATCCGTTCCGGATCGCTTCCTACTTACGAATACGACCTTTTCTTGTTGCTCCATGTGGTCCAGACAACTTTGTTTCTGCACAAATCTCTTAACATTTATCAAAACCTCTTAATAAAAATAAAATCCTTTAATAAAAATAAAATCTTCTAATAATCTTATTTACAGTATCATTCCCTCCTTGGATTACGTAATCGTGATTGCAAAATTGGCTCAGGTTTCAGAATTGCTTGCTTCTTGTCTCTCATCTCAAGGCCAAAAAACCTGCAAAAAAAGAACAATCTCCTTACAATAAATCTTTCTACAATAAATACGTACACTCTAATTGCTAGAATGAGGAAGACCATGATTGTAGCTAGTAATTGTAGTAATTGTCTTTGCAACAGAAACGTGTCAAGTCGAGTTGTGGAGACGAAAACAAGGAAGCTTGTGTTGGTGTGCAAACATTCTAGAATTTCCTTGCACACACACAAAAGTCACTCTAGACAAGATCCATTACATATCTTTACTCCTTTTATTCTCTCTTCTTGTAATAAATATGGGTCCATTATAAAAAAAAAGATGTTTTGTGCACAAATTGTCTCTGAAACCTTGTGCTTCTCTCATTTATTCTAAGACATTATTCAATCAAGTTCTTTACTTGATTGATTGATTGGTTGATTGATTGATTAGTTGATTGATTGATTGATTGATTGATTGATTGGTCACTCAGCAACTGACCTTTACTCCAAATCACAATCAGACCTTTTCTCAACTCTTGGTTACTTGCCAAGAACATCTTTGCTTTACTCATACTGTAGATAGAAGAAGAAGAGAAGAGAAGAAAAGAGCAGCTACCTATAGGAGCCATTCTCCTCCATCAATCACTCTTGTCGTCGCTATAACTACAGTCATTGTAGTCCTAATGCTCTACGTCTACGTAGTCCTTTTATGAGTCGTAGTCGTTTAGCAGTAGTCATTGTGACCGTGTGAAAAAAGGCTGGGAGGGGAAAGGAGCTGGCCTGCTTTCTATTGGAAGCAGACATTAAGAGGAGCGATGACAAATCGAGTCACCAGCTTTCACCCCAACAACAACAACTTTTTGCCATCCCACATTCACTATTACTACGTAGTAATAGTACAGTACATTATGTAAGAGTTCTCGTAAAATATTACAGTACATTAAGTGCACATTATATTGACTATTAAGTGAACTACATAATGTGAGGATCATAAAAAAGGCTGTGAGAAAGTAGAATGTAGTGAGTAGTCGCTTTGGAGCATCATAAATATAGTGAGTAAGTATTTGCACAACACTTATGTAGTAGTAGACGTAGAACAAACATTTAGTAGTAGCTACTTTTACAGTAGTAGTAGTAGTAGTGGCTACTTGTACTTGTAGTAGTAATAGTAGAGATTGAAGAGACATTTCGTCCATACTTCTTTTAACTATTGTAGTGCTTTAACAATATGTAGAATTAATGACTACTGTACAACCAATATTTAACTAAGAAACCATTATCTATTATCACTTCCAATAAATCCAATTATTGTCATCCTCCAACTCTACAACTATGTACTCCTTTTATCATTTTAGGGCTACAAAACTTTACGACTACATCTCTTTCGACCTAATTCCACCTTTCTCCCTATCCTCTCTCTCCACATGTAGGTACAAAATTTTCATTCAAAAAGACATAAAAAAACATTAGAACTGCATTATGTACACATATTTTTAGAGAAAGATTGTAGCTCTAACCAAGTAACAAGTATGTTTTATTATTTGTCTAAGCTAGTAATGTTGTTGGCGTCCATTAAGAGCTGTGGCCGCGTGTGTCTCCGGAAGTGGTGAGCGTCGGCGTTCCTCCTCGCTGAGCATCGCTCCAAAGGCGCTCCCAAGGGACTCACCCTCCATCTACTTTCTAACCCAAAAGCAAGAATTTAATAGTAGTTATGTAGAACAAATAGAGGAATGGCTATAATTATGGTATTAGTAGAATTGGTAGAAATTAAGAAAAGTATGTATGTGAGTAAAAGTCAAATTTGGAAGAGATAAAAGTCGAAAAAGCAGTAAAATACATGTTATATGTACCTATAATTGTTAACGAGTAGTAGTGGTAGTAGTAGTAGAAGTAGACTTAGTAGTAGTCGTAAAAGTAGTAGTAGTAGTAGAAGTAGTAGTATTGTATTGTATTGTATTGCTTCGGCGCCCGCCCAGGTGGCGGGGGCCAGGACACACTGGATGCCTCAGGGCTCCGTTTACAGTGCATCCGGGGGAAATCGGGGAGATAGAGAGAGAAGAAGAGGGGGGGAAGATGGATGTAGAAGAAACGTGGGGATATTGTG
>JAOXNJ010165347.1:0-20764 GCA_028566655.1 Metis holothuriae
AGATGAATGATGTTGCGCTCGTGCATGTGCTTGATGCCCTCGCAGATCTGGCGCATGTAGTTGATCACCTCGGCCTCGCAGAGGCTGAAGTGCTCCTGCGTTATCTGCTCGAACAATTCTCCGCCAGACAAGCTGCAAAAAGTTTTGATTAAGTTATTTTTGTCTCATTTTTTGTAATAAATGACTGCTGTAATTGTGACTGACTGATTTTACATAACTGACTTAAATGCTTGTTCCATTTTGACTCACAATTCGAAGATGAGGACCATTTCGTCCGTGTCCTCGTAGGCGTCGTGCAGATTGATGAGTTTGTAGTGGTGCAGCTGGTTCATGATGTCGATCTCCTTCCTGATCAACGCCTTCTCCATGGCGTGTTGGATGGGGATGAACTTGGCGGCGTACACGTGGCCCGTCTTGATCTCGCGGCACCTGTGCACCACGCCGAAGGCCCCGGTTCCAATCTCCTCTAGAATGTCGTACTTGTCATAAACGCTTTCCTGCGTCTTTATATCGACTGGCTGAGGCACGTAGCGACTGTAGATGTCGAAGAAGTAGTCGTCGTAATTGCGCACCTTCTCCTCATCCTTCTTATCCTTCTTCGACTCCCTGATCTTCTTGCCGCTCTCATCCACTGTGCAACATTACACAACATATTTATATCACACCATTATCTACAACTTTTGTTTATATCATTTCCTGGAAAAAGCGCAATTAAACGAGTTTAAGGCGGAATTTGGGACTCACCCTCGTACTGCGTGTTGGCCTGCTTCCGCTTGAGCTGCGCCTGAGTGTGCACACTGGAGGAGACGTCGCTGGGCTCGCTCCTCCCGTGGACATTTTCGGCGCACACTCTGAACCTGTACTCGTTTCCTGGCGTCAAATTGTTCACCTGGAAGACATTGAACCTGGTGTGACCGACTCTGGTCCAAGTGGTCATCGGCAATTCCTGCTTCTCAATCACATAATTGGTGATTGCCGAGCCCCCATCCCAAAGTGGCGGCTGCCACTCGAGCACCAGCGACTCCATCTGGATCTGCGAGCACTGCGGATGTCTCGGGGGATCGGGCTTGTCGCTGATAACCACGTTGATAATGGCGAAATCGGAGCCCAAACTGTTCTCCGCCGAAATCGTGTAATTGCCGCTATCAGATCTCGAAACATCGAGTATGGTCAGAATGGCATGTCTTTCCTCCACACTGACCTTGAAGTGACCGCCACTCTCGATTCTCTCGTTGTCCTTGCTCCACGTGATGCGCGGCTTGGGGTTGCCGCTGAAGGGAATCTTGATCACGCCATTCTCGCCCTTGTCGAAGAAGGCCGAATCTCTGAATCTCGGGGGGACGTGCAACTTCGCCGGCGTCTGGATTCGCAAATCGGCCTTGGTCGACTTGGCTCCCTCGGAATTCACTGCTCTGCAAGTGTAAGTGTCCTCGTCCTCTCCGAACACATCTTTGACGACGAGTTCATAGAGGTCGCCAGTGCATCGGATCTCGTGTTTGGCGCCCTCGCAAAGTTCTCTGGCCCCCTTGTGCCACGTGACCTTGGGCTTGGGGTGTCCGACGATTTTGCACGCGAACTTGCCACTCTTGCCCTCGATGACGTCGATGGATTTCAGGGGCTGGATGATCTCCGGGGCCGACAGGGCCTCGGGGTCCTTGGCCACGATGGGTTGCGAATTCTGCGACGGCGCCCCCAGGCCGGCCTCGTTCTCGGCGAACACTCTGAACTCGTAGTGTCTGTCCTCAATCAAGTTGCTCACGTTGATTTGCGTGGCCTGGTGCACAAATTGGTTGACTCTCTGCCAGAGATTGGAGCCCACCTCGCGCTTCTCCACCCAATAACCCTTGATTCTGGCCCCTCCGTCGTCCTCGGGTCTCTCCCACTGCAAGTTCACGAAGTTGCTGCCCACCGAGGTGATGGTTGGCACCGAGGGCGCCCCCGGCACCGAGAAGGGCGCCTTGGCCCTCACGGGGTTGGCCCCCACCAAGGGTGGCCCCGTGCCATTGGCGTTGGCTGCCGAAACTCTGAACAAGTATTCGGTGCCCTCGTTCAACCCCTGCACATTGAAGGTGGTGTTTCGGCAAAAGCTGCTGATGACAATCCACTGCTCCGTCTTGATGTCGCGTCTCTCCACGACATAATGCGTTATGCGCGACCCACCGTCGCTTTTGGGCGGCAGCCAGTTCAACGTGCACGTGTGCGAGGTGATTTCCGAGGCCTCCAAGGGGGGCAGGGGGGCTGAAGGCAATCCTGAGATGTAGAGTTGGAAGTGACCTTCAGTGCTGCCACTCTCATTGCTCACCTTGACCGTGTAATGTCCGGCTAGATCGGTGTTGATTTCCCTCAGGAAAATGATGAGGAATTCGTCGAACACCGTCATTTTCAGCTTGCTCGACTCGCTCACCTTCTTGCCATCCTTGAACAGTTCCACTTCGAAGGGCAGATCGCCGCTCCACTTGACCTTCACCTTGGAGTTGTCCCCTTCTGCCAGATGCAGTTCAGATGGCATGTACTCGATGCGGGGGGGTGCTCCCACTCTGACTCTTCCTCGGGTCATTGCTGAACCGTGACTGTTGTAGGCTTGACAGACGTATTCGCCCTCATCCATTTCCCAAAGTTCCTCGATAACAAGTGTGAACACGCCCTTGTTCTCCGTGATTTTCACTCTGTTGCCCTGTTCCACGACTTCTCGGCCGTTTCGCATCCACTTCGCCCTCGGCACGGGGTTTCCGGTGGCCTCGCACTGCAATTCCACTCTTTTGCCCAGTCCATTTCCGGTGTTGTGGAGGAATCGCACGAAGTCTGGCGCCTCTCCGCCCTCCAATTCCCTGACCTTGACGACGTTGCTGTTCAAACTGGGCTTGCCGACCCCAGCCGAATTGACTGCCGAGACTCTGAACTCGTACTCATTGTTCTCCTTCAGATTGTTCACTCTATAGTTCAGACTGGGCACATAGAAGTCGTTGACCCTTTGCCAAACGGAGGAGCCATAATCTCTCTTTTCGACCAAGTAACCCGTTATCTTTGCCCCTCCGTCGTACGAGGGCGGGCTCCAGCTGAGATCCACGCCGTCTCTGTAGACACGAGGCACAATGGGAGTCCCAGGTGGCCCTGGCACGTCCACCTTGGCCTTGATGTGAAGACTCGAACTCGGCAATGAGGGCTTGCTTTCGCCGGCTGCATTGATTGCTTTGACTCTGAACTCGTATTCGTTGCCAGTGGTCAGTCCTCTCACAATGTGACTTTGACCTCTGATGAGAGATGTTGAGCAAGTGCTCCACTTCTCCTCGGTCACCTCTCTCACCTCCAAGCGGTAACCCTGGATTCTGCTGCCGCCGTCGTTCTCGGGGCGATCCCAACTGACATCTGCTGCTGTCAGGGAGTTCTGTCTTACCCTGGGTTTTCCTGGGGCATCAGGCACGTTGAAGGGGAATTTGGCAATGATGTCATCATCCATTTCCAGCGGTTCAGAGACGCCGTACTGATTTTCAGCCCTGACTCGGAATCTGTAGCGCTTATTGGGTTCCAAGTTGAGCACGTCATACTGCAGTCCTCGTACATAGCTGCTGATCTTGCTCCAAACGCCCTTGCTGACGTCGTACTTCTCCACGATGTAGTTCGTGACAGGGGCGCCGCCGTCGTCCAAGGGCGGGCGCCAAGAAATGGTGCAGGTGTCAGGGGTAATGTCGAAGGCATCCAAGGGTTTGCTGGGGGGAGATGGTTTGTCCACCACATTGACTTTGCAGGATGCCTGATCGCTGCCCTCGCTGTTGCTCAATTGGATGTTGTAGATGCCGGAGTCATCTCTTCTGGTGCACTTGTTATAAAAGTGAGCCTCTCTCTGCCCCACATCCATGGTTATGCGAGTGTCATCCAAAACGGGCTGTCCATTGACACTCCACTTGGCCTTGGGCAAGGGAATGGCGTGATAGGGCACAGTGATGCTCAAATCGTGTCCAGCAACGACCGTGATGTCTCTCAAACTGAGATTCCCTGTTATTTTGGGAGCACATTTGGCGGCAGCACAACTGATGGGCTCGGAAACATCACTCCACTTGCCCTGACCAGCAGCATTGACAGCAGCCACTCTGAACTCGTACTCGTGATTCTCCTCCAGATTTCTGGCTGTGTAAAACAGATCCGTTATGCTGCTGTGAGTCGTGGTGCTCCAATTCTCCGCCTTTCTTCTCTTCTCCAGAATATAGCCTGTAATGGGGGATCCACCATCGTCTCTGGGTCTTGTCCACTGCACTGAGATGGTGTCAGTAGTGGTGTCGAGGGGCTTGGGTGCCCCAGGGGCTCCAGGCACGTCGAAGTTGTATCTGGCCTTGACTGCATCCTCAGTGCATCCCGGCTCAGACAATCCGTTGCTGTTTTCGGCAAAAACTCTGAAGTCGTAATTCCTATTCAGCACGAGATTCCTCACCTTGACACTGGTCCCCGTTACGTAACTGCTCACCTTCTGCCACTTGTTGCTGCCACTCTCAGCCTTCTCGACGACATAATTGTTGATTGGACTGCCCCCATCATCGAGGGGAGGCGACCAGTTCAGATGCAAAGTCTCCCCTTCGAAGTCGGAGGCATAAATGTTTCTCGGAGGCAAGGGTCGATCCAGAACAGTGACTTTGAACGAGGCCGTATCAAAGCCGGCATCATTGGTCAATTTGAGTCTGTAGTGACCTGCATCCTCACGCTGGGCATTTCTGGCTATGATGGATACAAAGTCATCTGTGACCTGAGTCACTACACGTTCGTCTTTGGTGACCTCCACATCATCTCTGTAGAGTTGAGCAGTGGGTCTTGGATATCCATCATAGACGATGTTGACACTGAAATCGTCTCCTGCTCTCACCTTTATGTCTCTGACATTGCCCAAGTCGATTTTCGGTCTGTTGCTCTGTTCACCCACTGTTATGTAATCGGTGGCTCTGCTCGGGGGACCTCTGCCCACCTCATTGACTGCTGAGACTCTGAAGCAGTAGGTCTCGTGCTCCTTCAACTTCTCCACATTGAAGCACAGATTCGGCACAGGCACCTTGTTCACCTGCGTGTACTCCTTGTCCTCCTTCCTCTTCATCTCCACGATGTATCCCTCGATTCGGCAGCCCCCGTCATCTCTGGGAGGACGCCAGGAGAGGAAGACACTGTTCTTGGTCACTCGGTCAGGATTCAAACCTTCGGGTGCACCTGGCGCGAATTTCTCCACATCAGCTCTGATTGTCTCCGAGGGCTTTGAAGGGGCGCCAATACCGGCCTCATTCACGGCTCTCACCCTAAACTCGTAATCAGCCCCCTTCCTCAATCCCGGGATGCTGTATTTAAGGGCATTGATAGGGTACTGATTGACTCTTTGCCAGTCAGAACCGGCTGCTCTCTCTCTTCTCTCTATGATGTAGCCCTGAATGGGAGCTCCTCCATCGAATGTTGGCGGGGTCCAGGCAATGCTGGCTGAGGATGGGGAGTAAGAGGTGACTTTGGGCTGTCCAGGGGGTCCTGGGGGCTCGAAGGGCGACCTGGCCTCCACAACCTGACCCTCCAGGGGCTCAGAAACGCCTATGGCATTTTCGGCACGGATTCTGAACTCGTATTTGCGGCCCTCCACGAGATTCCTGGCAATATATTCGGTGTTGGAGGCATAGCCTGGACAAGTGATCCAGTCGTTTTGACCGGCATCGCAACGCTCGATGATGTAGCCGGTGATCTCTGAGCCGCCGTCATCATTCGGCTCCTTCCACTGCAACTTGATGGTGTCCCTATCAATATTGGTGTAATTTATGGGACCCACGGGGGGATCAGGTCTGTCGACGACAGTCAGGGTGAGTGTGGCATCATCAGATCCGAATTCGTTGGCCACGTGCACATTGTACTTGCCACTGTCCATTCTGTTTGTTTTACCCAAGTGGAAGTTGATTCTCTCCTCGTCCACCTTGCTCTCAAACCGACTGGTCAATATTCTGTTCTTGGTGCCATGTTCGTCCTTGGTCCACTCGGCACTGGGTTTGGGCGCCCCCACATAGGGAATGGAGACATCGACATTTTCGCCGGCCCTCACTCTAATTCTTCTGTTGAAGGCGTCCAAATCGAGCTTGGGCGGAGCCTTGAGAGGCTTGGCGGCAATGGGCAAGGATGGGTCTGAATGGGGCCCAGGTCCAACTCTGTTATGGGCTCTGACCTTGTACTCGTAACTGTGGTTGGCCTCCACATCCGTGTCATAATATTGCGTGCGATTAACGGGTCTTGTGGTCACTCTGACCCATCTGCCGCCCAAAGTGTCTCTTCTCTCCACGTCGTAGCCCGTGATGGGGGCTCCCCCGGTGTCGATTGGCGGCGCCCAAGTGACATTGATGAAGGTGTAGTCGGCATCCAAAGCTTTGGGTCGATCGGGTTTGCCTGGCACTCGATCCAAGTTCTTGGGGGTCACGGGTTCGCCGTTCAGAGGAATCGATCGACCTTGGGCATTGACAGCGAACACTCTGAACTCGTATTGGGTTCCGTCCAGCAATCGCGTCACTGTGGTACTTAGCGAGTCGGGATTGACATGCGACACTGCGGGTACCCAGCCCCCTCCGTGGTCGAGATCTCGTTTTTCGATGCAATAGCTGGTGATGGGGCTGCCTCCGTCATCCAGGGGTTTGTTCCAACGCATTTCTAGAGATGACCCTGTAATGTTCGTGTACACAATCGGGCCTTGAGGGGGTCCAGGGACGTCTAGGACATTGAAGAAGAATGAGCCCTTGTCGGATCCTGAATCGTTTACGAGTTTCAGGGTGACTTCGCCACTGTCACTGCGCTGACAATTGACCATGTGCCAAGTGGTCATTGGCGCCAAATTCGAAATGGTGATGCGATCATTGGTGATCAGGGGGCGACCCTCGACATACCAGTTGACAGTGGGATCGGGGGAGCCTTTGTAGTCCACATCCAAGGTGTAAGTTTGGCCAACCTTCACATCGACGTTCTTCAAGGGAGTCAGAATCTTGGGCGGCTCGAACTTTGATCTGGCCCTTATGGGTTGAGTGGCTGGACCAGGGATGGATTGACCGGCTTCATTATAGGCAATGACTCGATATTGATAGAGTTCACCTTCAACCAACCCTGAGACTCGACCTCTGTTCAGATCAGTGCTGATTGTGGTGGCGTCGATCCAGTAGGGCGCACTTTCGCTCTTGCGTTGGATGATGTAGCCCTGAATAGGCGAGCCTCCGTCATAAACGGGTCTCGTCCAAGTGAGATCGACGTGATTGCTGTCGTAATCGGTGACTTCGGGTCTTCCAGGGGGCTCAGGCACATCTGCCTTGTCCTTGGCGGTGAAAGAGTCGTCAAGTTCTATGGCGTCCGATTCGCCTATGGCATTCACGGCTTTAACCCTCAATTTGTACTTCTTGTTCCTCACCAATCCTCGAATAAAGGTGCTGAGACCCGGACTGGTCTCTGCCTCCACCCAAGTGCCTCTGGACATGTCCATCTTCTCTATCAAGTAGTGGGTGATGGGCGAGCCGCCATCATCCGGCGAAGGGCCCCAGCTGAAGTTGCAGCTGTTGGAGGTCACATCGTTCACTCTCAGGGGACGTGTGGGAGGTGCCGGCTTGTCCAGAACCTTGACATTGGCCATGCCGGAAACAGTGCCCAATTCGTTGCTCAACTCCAACTTGTATTCGCCTGAGTCGGTTCTTTTGGCAAAGGCGATTTCGAATTGGGTCTCGGTGCGAGTTCGCACTATGTCCACACGTTCAGAACTGTCTGTCTCCTTGCCATTCACCTTCCACTTGATGGTGGGTGCTGGGGCGCCTCTGATGGGCACTGTGAATCTTATGGGTTGGCCAGCAGCCACCACGATGTCTTGAAGGGCTGTGGTGTCTAGCCAAGGCTTGACGTATCTGGCCTCTGCCTTGACTGGCTCAGACGGCTCTGAGGGCTCACTGTCACCTGCAGCATTGACTGCGGTGATTCTGAACTCGTATTCGTTGTCCTCCCGCAGATTTGTCACGGTGAATTCGCGTTTGTTGCCAATTGTCTCGCCTGCAGGCTCCCAAATGCCATATTTGGACCGCTTTTCGATCTTGTACTTCTTGATCTTCGAGCCGCCGTCCGACCTTGGGGCTTCCCACCTCAAATCCATGTGATCAGCATCCCAGTCGGTGACCTCGGGTTTGCCAGGCTTTCCAGGTGCACTGTAAGGATTCTTGGCCTTAATGGCTTCAGCAGGACCTATTAGAGGCCCACTTTCGCCTTGGTCATTGACAGCTCTGACTCGGAATCTGTAGTCATGGTCCTCTATGAGATTGTCGATGCGCAGTTTGAGTTGCTTGGTGTCTCCGCATTTGACCCATCTCATCGTCTCCTGGTCCTGTTTCTCCACAATGTACTTCTTGACCTCACTGCCTCCGTCATCCTTGGGCGGCTTCCAGTGCACTGTCATGGAGTCGCCAGTGACATCAGTGCAATCCAGAGGTCCTTGAGGTGCATCAGGCACATCCAGCACAGTGACCTTGCATGTGACACGATCAGTGCCATCGGGATTCTTGGCCATCAACTCATAACTGCCTGAGTCCGATCTCTTGGCCTCCTTCACCTTCAGCACTGTTCTCTTCTTCTCCTTCTTTATGGTGCGTCTGACGCCATCCTGCAGTTCCTCGCCATCCTTGAACCACTTGGTCTCTGGTTCGGGCTCTCCCTCGACAGGAACGTCAATCTTGAAGGGCTCACCTGCCCTCACCTTGATCTCTTTCATGGCATCTCTGTCTATCCTGGGAGGAGCATGCTTGGGTCTGGCCTTGTGCAGTTCCGACGGCTCCGAGGGCTCAGATTCGCCTGCCTTGTTCAAAGCCTTCACTCTGAACTTGTACTTCTTCCCCTCCTCCAGGCCTCCAACCTTGGCTGAAGGCTTGTCACTGTCAGTGGTTAGGCAAGGTTGCCAATAAGGACTGTTCTCCTCCTGCTTCTCCACAACATAGCCCTTGATGGGTTCACCACCATCGAACTCTGGTCGGTCCCACTTGAGTTTGACCCAATCATTGTCGAAGTCATCCACAGCAGGTTTACCAGGTTTGGTTGGCTTCTCGAAGGGATTCTTGGCCTCATAGGCTCTGGTGGTCTCTAGAGGCTCAGATTTGCCCTCCTTGTTGACTGCCCTGACTCTGAACTTGTATTTCTTCTTCTTTTTCAGGTCTCTCACCTTGAAGGTGGTCTCGTTGCCGTCAGTTTCTCCTGCTGGCAGCCACACGCCAGAGTCATCATCGCACTTCTCAACCACGTAGTGACTGACAGGCATGCCTCCATCATCCTTGGGTGGCCTCCAGGAGAGAGTGCAGTCATCAGCAGTGATGTCTCTGACCTCAAGGGGTCCTTGAGGAGCGGTGGGCACATCCAGCACAATGATCCTGACTTCAGCTGTATCTCTGCCATTGACATTCTCCGCCTTGAGAACAAGAGTGCCATTCTCCTTCCTGGTGGCACTGCGCACATAGATCTTTGTGCTGTAGTCATTAAAGACAATCTTGATTCTGTCTGAGTTCATCAGCTCTTGACCATTGCTCAGCCACTTCTTGTCTGCAGGTGGCTCTCCACTGACGTTGACATCGAAGTGGAATGAGTCCCCAACTCTGCATCTGACCTCAATCAAGTTGGTTCTGTCGATCCTGGGAGGAAGATTGCGAGCCTTGATGGTAACAGGTCCAACCTCATTTGAGGGTTCACTTGTGCCTCCAGCAGTGATGGCCTTCACTCTGAACTTGTACTTCTCTCCAGTAATCAAGTTGGGCACCTTGCACTTCAGTTGTGTTCCTGGCACCTCGTGAGCTCGGGTCCACCTTCCAAACTCGTCCTTCTTCTCCACCAAGTAACCAGTGACCTCAGCACCACCCGTGTTCAAAGGAGGCTCCCACTTGAGATCCACTGAATCTTCATCATAGTCAACTAATTTCAAGTCAATAGGGGCTCCAGGCACATCGAAAGGCGCCTTGATCTCCACAAAATCATCTCCCGTCAAAGGCTCAGATTCGCCCTCAGCATTGACAGCCTTGACTCTGAACTTGTATTTCTTGTTCTTCTTCAAGTTCTTGACTCTGGTCGTGGTGTCATTGCTCCTGCCACAAGGCACCCACTGTCCCGTGTCCTCGTCGAACTTCTCGATCTGGTAGTGCTCAATGGGAGAACCACCATCATCCTTGGGTCTCCTCCAGCTCAAAGTGCATCCTTCGGCGTCCACATCCGTGGCCTTGAGAGGACCCTGAGGAGCAGAGGGCTTGTCCAGGACAATGAGATTGAGGGTGACGCGATCACGACCCACGCTGTTCTCGGCCAAGACCGTGTACTCGCCCTGGTCGCTGCGCCTGACGCTGCGCATGATGAGCTTCGTGTGATTGGGCACGTTGGTGATGGCCAGGTCGCGGTTGGAGTCGATCTCCACGCCGTCCTTCTTCCACGTCACCTTCGGCGTCGGCTCGCCGTCCACGCGGCCCTCCAACTTGATCATCTCGCCCACCGAAACGGTCACGTCGCGCAAGTGGCGACGCTCGATCTTAGGGGCCACTACAGCGAAAGTACAAAGCAAAACGATATGTTAACAGAGATTCCAAGCAAAAAAGAGACGAAATAGCGACCAAAGTTAGGTGCTACCTCTAGTTTGCTCTATCAAAATGTGAATTAAAGCAGTGCTAATTTTAACGGTGAGTGCCGCCGCGATTCGCCGCTCGAGCTTTTGAAGCAGCCTTTGCCCTTTTGCACTGTCCGAACGGCGAATCGCGGCGTCATTTGCCGATTGAAGAAAAGAATAGTTAGATGGTCCCAAAACTTGACATAAATTTTACTCAAAAAGCTAACAAAAACGGTAAAAAAGTGACTAAAACTACTAAAGACGGTCGTTTTAGTTTGATGCACACTTACAGAACCGTGGCTTGGCCTCCTGCCACTTGGACGGCGGGCCGGGTTCGCTAGGTCCGGCCTTATTGATGGCAGTGACTCTGAACTGATATTCCTCGTTCTCCGTGAGATTCCTGGCCACACCCTTTCTGCGATTCCCGTCGATTTCGAAGGCTCTGGTCCACTCGGAATCCCTTGTTCGTTTCTCGATCAAGTAGCCGGTGATGGGACTTCCGCCATCATCAACTGGTTCCGCCCACTCCAGATCCATGTGATCCTCGGACCAATCGGTGATATCGGGTGCTCCAGGAGGCAAGGGAGGTCCGAAGGGATCCTTGGCAGTGATGGGTTTCATGCTCTCACAATTATCGGATTCACCCTCATTGTTGACGGCTCTGACTCTGAATCTGTACTGCTTGCCCGGCTCCAAGTCCTTGACCTCCAGTTGCGGCGTCAGACTGGTGCCCACGGGCATCCAGATGTTGGTGTCCAAGTCCTTCTTCTCCACGACATAGTGGGTGATGGGGCTGCCCCCGTCATCCCTGGGCGTCTTCCAGGTGAGACGACAGCCCTGTTTGTGCACATCCAGCACATCCAGGTCCTCAGGGGGAGCTGGACGATCCACCACATTGACGCGGACCTCGGCCATGTCCTTGCCATTAATATTGACGGCTGTCAAGAGATAGACGCCATCATCCTTCCTCACAGCCGACTCGATGTACAGTCGGGCCTTGTAATTCTTATTCTCGATGCGGTAGTGGCCACCGTCACTTATGCTGCGATTATCCTTGGACCAACTGATATCCGGTTCCGGTTCGCCGCGGATATCCGTCTCGATCTCTATGGGCTCGCCCACTCTCACCGTCATTTCTCGCAATTTGCGTCGGTTGATCTTGGACCTGAGTTTCTTGTGTTTGGCCTTAAGCGTCACACTTTCGGGCCCAGGTCGACCTGGACCGGCCGCATTGACTGCTCTGACTCTGAACACGTAGGTCTCCCCTTCTTCCAGGCCCTGAACGACTCCGCGTTCAGTTTTCTCTCTGATTTCCACGCCCTTGGTCCAGTTGTCGTCGTCGATGTGGCGTTTCTCCACAATGTAGCCGGTGACGGGACTGCCGCCGTCGTGCTTGGGCTCGGCCCACTTCAGGTCGAAGAAGTCGTGGTCGTAGTCGACCACCTGGGGCTCTCCAGGGGGCCCCGGTACATCGAAGGGATTCTTGGCCACAATTGTCTCCAGACCCTCCAAGGGCTCGGATTCGCCTTCAGCATTGACAGCCCTGACTCTGAACTTGTATTCGTGACCCTCCTCCAAATTCTCCACGTTGCACTTCAAGTCCAAGGACCTGCCACAGGGCGTCCACATGGCGGAGGAGGTGTCGAACTTCTCGATCAAGTAGTGGGTGATGGGACTGCCCCCGTCATCCTGTGGCTCCTTCCACTCGACTTTGCATCTGTCAGCAAAGACGTCGTCGATTCTCAAAGGACCTCGGGGTTTCTCGGGGGGTCCCACTACAATGATGTTCTTGTCAGCCTCATCCTCTCCATTCTGGTTCCACGCCTTGATGCGATAAACGCCACTGTCAGATCTCTTGGCGCTGGCAATGTGGAACTTGGTCCTGTACTCCTCGAAGCCGATCTTAAGGTTCAGATTGTCCGCTCTCAGAGGAGCATCATTGAATTTCCACTGTTTCTCTGTAGGCGGCTCTCCGGTGATCTTGACGTCGAAGCGAATCGATTCGCCCACACGGACTCTGAGGAATCCCAAGTTGGTTCTGTCAATCTCCGGTGGCGCATTTCTCACCTTGCAAGTCACCTCTTCACTAGGTTCCGAAGGCGGTCCCACACCAGCCTTGTTGACAGCTCGGACTCTGAACTTGTATTTGGCATTTTCGGTTAGATCCGTGACCTTGAACTTGCACTCATCTGTCTCCGTGTCGTCGGCCTTGACCCAACGCATGCTGATTTCCGGTTCCAATTTCTCGATGACATAGTGCGTGATGCGAGCACCTCCATCGTCTACTGGTGGCTGCCAACTCAACTTGACCCATCTTCTGTCCCAGTCAACGAGCTTCACTCGCTCCGGGGGTCCAGGCAGATCATAGGGATTTTTGGCCAATGTGGTCGCATCTGTCTGTAGAGGCTCACTTTCGCCCTGAGCATTGACAGCTCTGACTCTGAAGTGATAATGAGAGCCCTCATTCAATCCTGTGACATCGAACTCAGGCATTTTGCCCTCAGTCTCGCCACAAGGCACCCAATACCCTCTGTCCACATCCATCCTTTCCACAGTATAATATTTGATGGGTTCTCCCCCATCATCTTCGGGTGCCTTCCAGCTCAAGTGGCAGCTGTTGGCTGTGATGTCGCTCACCTCAATGGGGCCCAGGGGCTTGGAGGGGACGGAGACAACCGCGATCTCGACCTCAGCCACATCTTGACCCTGGTCATTCTTGGCCATTACGCGATAGATGCCCGAGTCCTCGCGAGCGCACTTCTTGATGTAGAAGTGTGTGTGGAAGTCGCCAGATTCGACTGAGCACAAATCATCTGATTTGAGCACGTCGCCATTGGGCTTGAACCAGGTTATGGCTGGCTCAGGCGCGCCCGTGTAGTCGGCGTCGATTCGCATCAATTGATTGACGTGCATCACGCGACGATGCAGATTCGTGCGATCTATTCTCGGCTTCTGGAACCGAGTCTCTGCCTTAATTGTGTCTGAGGGCTCACTGGGCTCGGATTGGCCTGCCTTGTTCTCTGCAATCACTCGGAATTGGTACTCATTGCCCTCTGTTATGAGGGGCATCTCAATGCGACCCGTCAACTTGTCACTTCTCAGTGCCTCTTTCCACTGTCTTCGGCCCTTCTCTCGGATCTCAATGATGTAACCGGTGATGGGAGAGCCGCCATCGTCTGCTGGAGGTCTCCACTTCAGTTCACAGAAATCGGGACCCCAATCCATAGGAACGGGTTTGTCTGGTTTGCCAGGTACCTCGTAAGGATTCTTGGCCACTATGGTCTCATCTCCCTCCAGAGGAACTGATTCACCTTCCTTGTTGACAGCCTTGACTCTGAACTTGTATTTCTTGCCCTCAGTCAATCCCTTGACCTCAGCATCGCAGGTGGGAGAGGTGCCTGCTGGCAACCACTGTCCCAGGGCCTCATCGAACTTGTCGATTTCATAGTACTCAATGGGACTGCCTCCATCATCCTTGGGTGGTTTCCACTTGAGTTTGCACTTGTTCTTCGTGATGTCAGAGATCTCCAGTGGACCTTCGGGTTTGTCTGGCTTTCCTCTGATCATGATGTCCACAGAGGCCTCGTCAGTGCCACTGCTATTCTTGGCCTTGATGGTGTACTTGCCCTGCATTCCTCTCCTGGCGGGAATCATCATCAACTTGGTATGGTGTGGAGTGTGCACGGTCTTAATGTGCTCACTGTTCTCTATTGGGTGGCCATTGAAATACCAGGTGGTCTCTGGCGGCTCTTCTCCACTGACATCCACCTCAATCACCAGTTGCTGATTAGCCCTGACATTCCTGGCATCCAGATTGGTTCTGTCGATGACAGGAGGAGCATAGCGATCCTTCATCAAATGAGGATTGGTTGATTCACTGGGCTCACCCAACCCCGCCTTGTTCTCAGCTCTCACTCTGAACTCATACTTCTTACCGGGCACCAATCCCTTGACCTCGCCATCAGGGTACCTTTTGGCGTGCACAGAGGGTCCAGTGGTCCAGTCAGGACTGCCAGCCTCCTTGTACTCGATGACATAGCCAGTCACGGGAGCCCCATTGTCTCTGAGAGGAGGCGTCCACTTGAGTTTGACCGAGTCCTTGGTCCAATCGGTGATCTCAGGCATTCCAGGAGGACCAGGAGGCTCATAGGGATCCTTGATCAATGTCGGCTCATCTGGACCCTCCAAGGGCTCGGAGTCACCCTCATCATTCTGGGCCCTGACTCTGAATCTGTAGCGTTTGCCTGTCCTCAAACCCTTGACATTTAGCTCAAGATCATCAGGACCATCCGTCCTGCCACAAGGCACCCATTTGCCGGTCTCCACATCCATTTTCTCCACAACATAGCCAGTGATGGGGGTGCCACCGTCATCCTTGGGTTTCCTCCACTTGAGCTTGCAGCCCTCCTTGTGCACCTCGGAGATCTCCAAGGGGCCCTCGGGCGCATCCGGGGGTCCCAGTACAGTGAAGTCGACCTCACACTCATCCTCGCCATACTCGTTCACGGCTCTGATCTTGTATTTGCCAGTGAAACTTCGCTTGGCATTGGTCATTTGGATGGAGGTGAAGTAGTCGGGATTGGCAATTTTGACATCGGGCCACTGAGAAATGTCCTGGTCATCACGCAACCAAGTGACTGTGGCAGGGGGTTCGCCATCCACTCTAACATCTTCGAGTTTCAAGGCTCGACCAACGCGACACCAGACCTTATTTCTGTAGACATCCTCGCGATTTATCTTGGGTCCAAGTCGTCTGGCCTTGGCAATCTTGAATGGAGTGACATCACTAGGCTCTGAGGGTCCCTTTTTATTGACGGCTCTGACTCTGAACTGATATTTTTCGTCTTTGGTCAAGTTCTTGGCCATGAAAGTTGTGAGGGGACCGTCCGTCTTGCCAATGGAGACCCAAGGCGCAGTCGGTCTTCCCGTGCGCATCTCCACTTCGTAGTGAGTGATGGGGGCGCCTCCATCTGATTCTGGCGGCTCCCACTTGATCTCCATGCGGTCCACGTCCCAGTCCGAGATGTGCACGTTGCGAGGGGGCTCGGGCACCTCTGGAAAACCAATCAATCAATCAATCAATCAATCAATCAAAAAAGTGATTAGATGATAATACCGTATGGATCCTTGGCCTTGATGGCTGCCTCGGCTTCTAGGGGCTCGGACTCGCCCTCGTCGTTGATGGCCTTGACCCTGAACAAGTAGTCGTGCCCCTCCTGCAGCCCTCTGACGGGGCACTCGGTGACGTCGGCCTCGGTCCTGGCCACGCGGATCCATCTGTTGTTGGCCTTGTCCATCTTCTCCACGATGTAGCCCAGAATCGGCTTACCGCCGTCGTCCTCCGGCTCCTTCCACTTCAGACGACAGCTGCTCTTCGTCACATCGTGCACAGTCAACGGGCCTATTTATATCATCATTTACGACAAATAACTCATTAATTAAAGGTAATTATTATAATTAAGTATTGAAGTAATTTTAAAATAACCCATGGGAGCAGAAGGGGGTCCTAGGAAGACGATCTCGACCCACTCCTGATCCTTGCCGTGCTCGTTGGTGGCCACGATCTTGTACCTGCCCGAGTGCTTCCTCTGACCGGCGCTGATGCCGAACTTGGTGTTGTAGTCGACGTTGTCCACGCTGTACACGACGTCGGTGTTGATCTCGGTGTCCTTCAGGAACCAGTGCACCTCCGGCGCCGGCTCGCCCTTGATGTCGATGTCCAGCTTCACGTTGCGGCCGATGCGCACCGATGTCGTTTTCAGGTTTGTGCGATCGATTAGGGGTGGCACTACAAAAAAAACCCGAAAATACAAATATATTCATTTTTTCTATAAATAATACATTTCTTTTTGTAAAGATTCAGACTCACGTTTCCTGTGTTTGACCGTGTGCATCTTAGACGGCTCTGATGGCGGCGATTCGCCGGCCTTATTTACAGCAATGACCCTGAACTGAAGTTTGCTTCCATACTCCAATCCCTTGATTCTGCACTTGAGTTCGTCCTTGTCGTCAAAAATCTCGTGCGTCGCGCATTCCTCCCAGGTTTCGCGTTTATTCAGACGTTTCTGTATAATGTAATGCGTGATTCTAGCCCCGCCATCCGACGCTGGCGGCTCCCATTGCAGCTCAACGCTCTTCTCGTCGTAGTCAACCACCTCAGGCTGCCCCGGCTTCGACGGCTTGTCTAATGAGTAAATGGTCAGAGAGTGGTTTTAGCCAAAAATGGAAGAAATAAAAGTTGTGTAAAATTAAATTTTAAATAAATGTTGTTTATGGCTTACCGAAGGGATTTTTGGCCTTGATGGCGCAATCCGTGACCAATGCCTCGGACTCGCCCTCGTCCGTGATGGCCGTGACTCTGAACTCGTAGAACTGGCCCTCCTCCAAGCCCTTCACGTCGAAGGTCAGCGGATCCTTCTCGCCCGAAACCCGTCCGATCTCAAATCCAAAAGAACAATTTAGTTACTTAATTAGGTAATTAAGTCATTAGGGATAATGAATGAATGATTTACCTTGACCCATCGTTTGGTCCTTGGATCGAGCTTCTCGACCTCGTACTCCTGGATGGGCATGCCGCCGTCGTCCTCGGGCGGCAGCCAGCTGAGCTTGCAGGTGCTGGCCGTGACGTCGGTGCAGATGAGGGGGCCCATGGGCATCGCGGGGGGGCCCAGCACCACCAACTCCAACTTCTCCTCATCGAAGCCGTTCTCGTTCTCCACGCGGATGCGATACAACCCCGTATCCTATCAGTCACATTAATCACATCATCACTATTTGTTAATCAATATGTACGAGGACTTGTTTTAGGACCTCATGACTCAGACTGTTTATTTACGTAAGTTATGAGACTACACCTTAAAAAAAGACTTCAAATTCGTAATACGTCCAATAATTTTATTCCGTCGTGGTTGTGCCTTAATTATAAGATGCACATTACGTAAGTATGTACAATTTTGCCCAAAAAATGCCACTGATGCCATCTCGGATCTAAATATCGTGAACTTGATGATGGCCAAGTTCGACTATTGCTGTACTACCTTTCATTGTGATGCAACAAAGTCAACATTCTACGTAAAGTTCTTTATTTCCTTAGACGTCTAAGTACAAATTGGTGTAATTCCTGCACTGTTAAAAAGGATATTTACAACAAATTGTTTATATTGGTCCCTAACTAATATGAATTCTGAGTATTAGAACTTAAAATTTGTCTAAGTGGCAGTAGGCCTTGTTTGTCTTTGTTGAGGCTGCAATAGGACCTCTTCAAAGTCGCCTTATTAGCCGGCCGTGACGCCTTTTGTCTCCTAATTGCGTCTAGTACTAACTCATTATAGACAAAGTATTACTTATAGTAGTCGTTGTAGTCGTTGAAGTCGTTGTAGTCGTTGTAGTCGCAGTCGTTGAAGTCGTAGTCGTTGGTGGACAGGAAGTCGTTGCAGTGGCATGCCACGCCCAAATTGCAGAAGATATTTGGAGACACCAAGTATTGGATGAGTTGTCAGTAAGGGATCAGTCGACGAAATGAACGGCAACAACAGCTTCTTCTTCGTCTTACACGTGAGTCAACACTGTGAACTAGGTAGGTAGGTAGTCCAATAATGTTAGAGTAGATAAGTTTTATTGTGAATCAAATTGCCTTTTAAAAAAAGTTGTTTTTGCCTTGTTTTTTTTCAACAATTTCCCTTGCATTTTTTGCCTTTTTTGGAATAACCCTTGATTCTCCCCCTACTCTTTGTACAGTAAATAAGGCTTTAAGTTCAAAATTCTAATACCTAGGAAATACTGCTTCCTCTTTCCCACAGAGAAGAGCACTGGCACTGCTACTGTTGTTCTTGTTGGCCAGCAGCAAATGCTCCTCCGATGCCGACGCCTTCTTCTTCAAGAAGCCGACGCGCGTCTACTCGACGAACAACTTCTACTCCTACGGCAACGGCTTCTACCCGGGCATGCGGAACAGCAACCCCTTCTTCAACAGCCCTTACTACAACAATGGCTACTACAATGGGATTTATAACGACCCCTATTACAGCAGAAGACATTATAGCAGTGGCTTCGAGAGAAGATACGACGACTACTTTGGACACGGAGGCTACGGAGGAGCCTACGGAGGACATTATGGAGGTGGACATTATGGAGGAGGCTATGGAGGGGGTCGCTGTTGCTTCTTCTAAGAAAAAACATTGATTGATGGACATTGAAAGAAGATTTTTTAAAGGAAATTTGAAAATTTCCTAGAAAAATGTGAGTCTGCAAAGATAAGGGCATTATTGAACATGCTTGTACGTGGAGTACAGCCATTTTTGCAGTAGAAAGTGGTAGTACAACGACAAATGGGCATTGCAAGAGGCTGATTGATTGCAAACGCTAGACGAGAAGTAATATATGTATGATTTTACTTAAGAATGTATTATTTTTAAGATTTTAGGAGACCGTTTTAATCTCTTCAAAGTCTTTTTTTGGAAAATTTACCTTTCGTTGGGCTTTGGTGAAGTGCAATTTGGAATTGTAGTCGCTGTTCTCGATGCCGATTCTCTCGTTCTCCTCCACGACGGCCTTGGTGTCGTCCCTGGTCCACTGCTTGGTGGTCACGGGCTCGCCGATGATGTCCACGTCCCACGTGAAGTTGCGGCCCACGCGCACCGTCGCCACGCGCTGCAGCCGGTCGCGCACGATCTGAGGCTGCACTGCTGGATTCAACGCATTTCATATACACTTTTTGTCTCAACATCTCTCGATTTTCATAAAAAAAAGTGCATTAATAAAAGTCTTAATTGATGCTTTAATTTGGGATAACATGACAATTTTAATATAGTTCATTAAAGACGAAAGATAAGGTGGTTGACAATTAGGATCGTCCAAGATATCCTTTTTTTTGTAGAACATAACTTATAAAGATTCTCTTATTTAGAAGTAAGTTTGAAGTTATTGTTAATGGAGGCAGCTTTGATTGTTAATTGGCGTGGCAGTAAAAACGTCTTCTAACAGACTTTGCTATAATATGTAGATTGCGATGTAGAAGTATTCTGAAAGAGAAGTGTGATTATTCTCGTAATTGATTGATTGATTGCAATCAACATCATTACGGTTGCGATGCTTGACGAGATGCGGCTCCGTCGGCTCGCAAGGCTCGCTTGCCCCGGCCTTATTCACGGCTCTCACTCGGAACTCGTATATTTGTCGCTCTTTCAAATCCTCGACAATTGCCGTCAGTTCTTGGGATGTCATTACTTCCACAAAATCGTAGTCAAATTTGCCCTTTTGTTCGACAATATAGTGTGTTATTGGTCTGCCTCCGTCGAAATCGGGCTCAGTCCACTTCAAAGTGACGCTTTTGTTGTCGTAATCCTCAATGAAGAGATTGCGAGGGGGATTGGGCACTGTATAAGGATTTTTGGCAATGATGAAATCGTCGTTCTCCAAGCCCTCAGATTCGCCTTCCTTATTAATGGCCTTGACTCGGAACTTGTACTTGTGGCCCTCTGTCAGTCCTTCCACAATGGTTTCCAAGTCGTCTGGACCCAAATCAGGCCCACATGGGACCCATTCCCCTGTGTTCATGTCCATTTTCTCTATAATATAGCCAGTAATGGGCGTGCCTCCGTCGTCCTTGGGTCTTTTCCACTTCAACTTGGCTCTTTTCGAGCGAATTTCGCACACTTCCAACGGGCCTTCGGGTCTACTTGGCTTGCCCAAAACCAGACCTTGGGCCTCAAGTCTTATTTCCCCACTACTGTTCTTTAGCAAGAGATAATAATGGCCTGAATCCTTTCGCTGGGCCTTGCTTATTGTTAGAGATGTTCGATTCCGGCTCGTTTCCACCTCGATTCTACGTTAAAAAAGAGAAAAAAGTTTTAAAAAACGGAATTATTTCAAATTTTAATATTTGGATTATTGACTTTTGTTAAATTGCCTGTGATCAATTTCGACTGGTTGGTCATCCTTGAACCATTCAACTGTCGGTGTGGGTTCGCCAAAGTACTCGATCTCGAAGCTCATTGTCTGGCCGACCTTCACCACGTGATCCTTGAGGTCGTCGTGCACGAACGGCTTTACGTATCGACTCTTTAGTGTTACCTATTAAAAATCAATTAATTATTTTTTTTTAGTATTTTTTACTGAAAATCAGTTAATATGATGTTTAAGTGTGTACGTTTTCAGTGTTGTTGCTGGGTT
>JAOXNJ010165902.1:0-10688 GCA_028566655.1 Metis holothuriae
CCACTCCGACCACTTTCTTTCTGTGCACAATGCTTGAGAGAAACGCCTGATTTAGCGAATTGCTTAACAAGTTTAGAGAAGATTTTGTGCACTTCTGCAAACCTTCGCCATTTCAAATTTGGAAATCAGATTCGACTTTAGGGCTTATATTGGCTTAAATGTTTATTTAATTGTGATGCTGTTTTTAATTGTTAATTGCTTGCAGTACACATATGTAATGTAAAGGCGTGGCCAGTGAACTGTGCTTTATTTAGGAGCGACTTAAGGCTTTTCTTGTTGTGAGGGCTAGGCTGATTAACAGGCACATGTCTGAGGTCAAGTATTGTCTCTCTGAAGTGGGCCACTCTCAAGCTGTCAAGTCACAGCCAAGTTCTTGGCAGCTGCAGCCACTTTTACCAAAACAAGACAGCTGTCACACCTTATGATGGATTAGTCAGCTGTTGCTGCTCAGGGAAAGGAGAGAGCAGACACAAATTCAATTCCCTAATAAACCCCTCAACCATAACTAAGAAATGCACAGTGAACTAGAAGAAAGGAAATGCATAAACTCTTCTGTCATTGTAATGTTTGTTTACTGCTTTACTAATAATCGATTCTGAACTGGCACATGGATGGTGAAGGTGGATTTTTCATGGTTCTTTGAAGCATTAAGCAAGGAAACCTCATTTTGAGGAAACCTCAAATTACAGTACACACATCGTTGATGCCACACACTTTTTCTCTCTCTTTCTGTGACAGGTTATAATGAATGAATTAATGAGGGATTTATCATCACTCATCAAAACAAGTACGACCATACTTCATTACGTGAACTCATATAGCCTTTTTCATTAATAGCGAAAATAGTCATAGTACATAAAGTATTAAAAAACACATACATAGGTAAATGTACATAGATGTAACCCAACAAAGCCCCCAATTAACAAAGCTACAATAAAACACAGAGGTAGAGAGAATAATATGAAGTAAAAAACTGCATAGCATAGTAGAGTATGTAGTAGAGTAATGGATCCAGCCACGTTTTGTCTTGCCGAGGTCACATGGCGTTGACAGCTAGTCCTCCATGTCGTGTCCCTATTTATAGCACACTTTATATATGTATAGTGTATAATAGTGTATATTAATGGTTTATTACGTGTGTTGGTAGGATGAATGTGTGACACATGCGTCTCCAGAGAAATCTGTGCCCCAGGCACATCATTAACCAGATCGGACATGGCCCAGTGAGCACGCACGAACAACTCGATGCACGCCGAGTTGATCAGGCTGACGTCGAGCAAGTTGCTGCAAAAGTTGGCCAACGGGAATTAGCACCTCCAACAAAAGAGCTGCAAGAAACTCCAAAGAACTTCTCTTAACTCAATATTGTACCTACAACGCCCTTTACTTAGGTACTAGCTAATGTAATCAGCGATCAGGGCCAACAAGTTTGGGTCGATTGGGAAGGAAATACGGGGCTGCCATAATCGTTCTACACTAATCGTTCTACGAAATCGTTCCACTACATAATCAGTACATGACCGGTGAATGGTAAAAAGACAGTTAAATAATCGTTCCACACTTTGTGACATATACATAATCGGTCCACTTAAATGTATGTTATGTTGCTTCTGTTGCTAGTAAAATGTCAGTTTGATGACTGAAAACTAGACCTCCAAAAAATATTTGAGAAAGCAATTGTTTTATTTTTGCCAAAGTGTCCAAAATATAATTTTGCTGGAGCCGGAGCTGGAGCCAAAAATCTAAGTGGCTCCGGCGTGGCTCCGGATAGTTGATTTTTTTATGTAATAACCAACCTCCTTTGACACCCCCCCTCGAGTTGGTCAAATATTTTAAATTTTTCGAAAATTTTGCTTACATTTGGCCGTTTTTGGGCCGATTTTGGCCAGAGCCAGAGCCACTAAAATCGAGTGGCGTTGTTTGGACCGTGGACCGATTATTGAATGAGCCAAAATGGAGATTGATTATTTAAATTGCCATGTACTGATTATTGAAGGATGATTAGTGTAGAACGATTAGTGTGGTACGATTAATGAAGACCGAAAAACATAGACCCCGGAAATACTGACTCGTTGTTGTGGAAGAACAAATTTGGTCTTCTTCTCTAACTAACTATTTAAATGGCTTTATGTAGTACCTAGTTGAGAGGTGGTACAGAGGTCCCAATGGGAACGACTTATCTCACTTTCTACTTTAATTATACTACTTAATACTTAATTATATGGAGTAATGTACAGTTCAGTATAAATTAAGTTATTGTTGTACTCTCTATTAGTACTGTAGTATATAGTAAGGATCTAGGAGTACGTAAAAATAGGAAAAATGAAGCAAGGAATAAAGAGTTTTAATCACATAGCTTTCCCCCCCCCCAATCTCATCATTAGCTCCATTAGTTAGTATATACTACATACATACATAATAATATGTAGTAAGAATACTGCCAGTAAATAGTCTTAATGCAATCTCTTCCTATTGTGGTTGCATTGTTGACGATGAGATCATCAAATGGATTTGTTGCCCAACCAACCTGCTTTTCCCCAAAAGTTACGTAGCTCTAAGACACACTGACTACTGCAAAGAGTAGATGTAATGATTGCACCTTAGGACTACTTTACTTGTTATGCTTTAGAGCTACAGTGGATTGAATATTGGTAGTGGGCCTTGTCCTTTGGGTGTGCTCCACTAATGACTGGCTGACCAACGACGCCCATTGTTCGGCCCTCTTCCTGTCGCTCCCTAATGAATATCGGTCACGCCGGTGTCCTCTTTCCTACACTCACCACTAAATAGATACCATACTCTATAACGTCTTTTTAGTACTTCCAGTAATGGTCAATGTTGTAAGAGAGCCTCTGAGAGACCTTCTAGGGTTCCTTTATCTTCGTTATTCTTTTCTTTTCTGGCTCGTAATTCCTCTTTGGAAGTTTCTGGAAGGTCGCTCCTATATTGCCAGAGTCACACTTTATGGAAAAAGTTGGTGGCCCCTCCCATTCCTCATTGCAGGGACTGCGCCGGTCATCTTTGGGCGCCTTTTGCAGATGGCAGACACTAAACAAGGCTAGCTAGCAACATATTTGTTTGTTTGTTATCCATTACATACTTACTTACTTCACTATTAATAGTGAGTTGTGAGTAGAGAAGGAGAGATTTACGAGCAAGCTTCCTTGCCCATTGGCTGCATCTGACACCATGCAGCTCCAAAAAGCGACTCGTTTGCTCTCCACTTTAAGTAAGTTTACTTACTTCCTTCTCCTTTGCTAATGGCACTCACTAATGGTGCCTATTTTATGCTCAGCTTTGCCTGGAGGCACCTGGCCAGATCTGGCTGGCAGGGAAATGAGCCTCTCATTTGAGCCACCGACTTGTCAACGCCAACAACATTCATCCTCCAAAGAAAGTCCCTTAAAGTACTAATTCCTAAAGAAGTGAAGTAAATGGAACAGTACATAAAGTTGTTTTTTGAGTGAGTAAGTAGTGCATTAATGTGCTGCATGCAGTGAAGTGCGTCGTCGTTTCAATTAATGACGCAGAACGAGTCTGAGACTTCCCAAGAGCCATTTTAGTCGAATGTCCTTGACGGCTGGATGCGCCGTCATTCCCGGATCAGATCCATCCCATGGGAGCGCCCTCTTACTCTCTGTACTATGTAGTACTCCCTTCAATGTGCTCTCTCTCCCTGTTTCAGTCGGTGGAAGAGAGGGCAACTGATTGATTGATTGATTGATTGATTGCAAGACGTGTTTGTTTACGAGATGACGCGATTAGTGCGAGTCCTGTGGCTGGTTTTTGTAAAAGTGCTCTTTGTCGATGCTAACAAGGTCCTTGTTGAGGCCACACTAAAGGGTGAGGAAAGTCATTTGGTCGTGGTTCAATTTCCTCATTTCACTTCTTTTTTGGATTTTTTAGGTCCCCCTCGTGTCTCTTCGGACTACTTGGACCGTTATGTTGGGAAGGAGGGCGACACAATCCGTTTGTTGTGTCCCATCACCTCCGTTCCTCGTCCCATGATCGAGTGGTATCGCGACGACCGTCTCATCGGATGGACCGAGGAGCGACTGAGGGCCAGGGGCAGAGTGCTCGTCATCAAGGACGTGCGTCTAGACGATGCTGGCGTTTTCGCCTGCAAAGGCATCAACGGATTCGGATCCGAGACAATCACCATCAATCTCATTGTCCGAGGTACCAGCAAAAAAAAAACTTTTCAATTCATGCTGTCAAACTTTAACCAATCAATCAATCAACCAATCAATCAATCAATCAATCATGATGGAGCTATCAATCACTCTTATTATCGCATCAGCAAACATGTAAAATGTTTGTAATCCCAATCAGTAATCAATGTCGGTATACGAGCACCCTATTAGATAGAGCATCTCCACCTGCTCAATGAAAGATGCACATAATTAACAAACTTCTTCGTATTCTCTTTTATTCTTTCTGTTATCACTTCTTCACATTTCATTTAAGTTCTGTATCTCCATCACTAATACCTATAATACCTGCTATATCATGCTCAATAACTGTCCCATTGATGGAGATTCCTTTGTACGGCCAAATTTGCTGCCGCAATGACTTTCCTTTCTTATAAGACTTCCTCCATAAATAAGAGTGCTTGTGAAGAGTTCTTTGTGAATCAGCCTACTTGTGTTCAAAAGAAAAAGCACTTGTGAGCTAATGTGGCCGTCCAAGCGACCCCAAAGAGCCCCAAGACCGGGGTCGAGCCCAAAAATCATCCATCTCCAACGTTGGGCCTGCCACAACAACCAGAAACGAGGCTAACACCCGCATAAAAGGCAATAACAAAGACCTTACTAGCTACACATAACAATAGCTATTGCTAAACAGATTCTACTACATGGAAAAGAAAAGATATAATACTGTACAGTAGTTAACTATACTGCTCTTATTTCTTGCACAATTGCCTCTTTTTGTCTTTACTTCTGAACTTACTGTTATTGCCTATTGGGGCTACAGCAGCTAATATGGGGTACTCTACATATGGGGATTTGAGCAGCTAAAAAGTGAAAATATTTTACTAACCTAAATCTTTTTTTCCCTTCCTGTTTGTATTGCTTCTCCATAACATTTTGTCGTAGTCCTAATTTCCTCTTAGTATACATACTTGTATGTTTACCAAATTGGAAAGGCTGTATTGAGGTGACTTAAGTGAGCTTTTGTTGTTGCCTGGGTTGCAGCTTTCTGTGCTTCTCCATTCTTCAAAGGAACTCTTCGTCCTCTCTATGCATTGCTTGTGTAATTCTCTCTCTCTCTCTCTCTTTCTTCTTGGCCCTTGTATGTCGTCGAAATTGGCTTTTTGGACGCACCCAAAAAGCTCTTTTTTTTGGTTTGCTTCATGTTGGACTTACTTCTTGTTGGAGAAAAATTCAATGCACGTACTAGGTACTTCACCATACACAAATACTGTTTATTATAATAACTTATTTCTTGACTGTATGGAGCAATGGTTACATAATAATGCATTCTGTCTGTGTCCATCTCGGGCCTTTTGCAGATGGGTTGGTTGCCAGACAATAAGGCCGTATCTCAAGGCCTTTTTTTATAAGGCCACTTTTTGTGTATAGTAAAAATTACCTTTTTTTTGGTTTAGACAACAAGCTTTTGGAGAAACGTGGCACGTACTTAGGGCAGGTTCTACAAGAAATTGTTAAAATAAGTTGTAGTGTTTTCTAAGGACGTGCTTCTTTGTTCAGCCAAGTGGAAGTAGACAGTGAGCTTAACAAGGAGGCCTTTCTTCTATATAATTTCCTTCTTTTATACTTCACTTTTAGTTCGACTTGTCTGTTGTCCAAGGGAATGATGTCCATTCAACAATAAAGTGCTTTCACAATTCTGCTGGACAACAAAGGAAGCATTTTGGACTCCGTCCTTTCACTTGTTATGTATCGAGCAAGTCTGAATATGATGCTGAAAAGGAGCGCAACTGCAATAGGTCCCTCTTATGAATGGCGTTTTCAGAAGGTGTGTTCAAATTGAAGCAATCCTTTTCAGGCCAATAATGATGAATTCGTTGTGAAAGCGTTTTAAAATGTCCATGTCCGAAATTAATTATATGCAAAGAAACATCCACTTCAAGCAATACTTCTAATATAAAAGAGGTTATAAAGTAAAGGATTTAAGTAACAAAGTAGGTGCTACGTATTTATCCTTAAAATCTATTGCTTCGTTTCTCAATTGGATTTGACGACCCCTCGTGCCCTCTCTGGTTCCGAAGGCTTCTTTCAGAGTTGCTGGCTGCAGGCGCTTTTGCTGTTCGAGTGGCTCGTTTGAGAGTCTAAAGTGCAAAGTTGCGACTTCAAAAGCTTTCTTTTCACAACTACGAGTACTTTGAAAAGCAACATTTTCTGAAGTGCTTCTTTTCTCAGATCGGAGAGAGGTCGAACTGCTCACCCGAAGACGACTGCGACAACAGGAGCGAAACAACCTACAAGGCGGAATTCAAGCTGATCAAGGCAAGAATGCTTTAATTATCTTAATTGACCTCTTAATTAACTCCTTTTTAGCAATTTTTCAAAAAACTCAAATAAATTATTTATGATAGAAAGCACAAGAATGACAAGTAAACCGGTGTTAATCCACTCGACGCCCGTGGTAGCCGACGCCCTACACTTGCTGCAGGGCCAGACAATGAGATTGGAGTGCTTCGTCACAGGCACACCCACCCCCAACATCGTCTGGTACAAGGTAATGAAGTCACTTTAATCACTTAATTATCTAATTGTCTTTAATTAAGGTCTTTAATTACCTAAAAATGTGGTTTAAGGATGGTGATGTGGTGTTGACGCCTCACTTGGAGTCTTTGTCGGAGTCGCGGACGCAGACGACGTTGGTCGTGCCGCACCTGATGTCCGACGAGGACGACGGCATCTACGTCTGCAAGGCCAGGAACGTGGCCGGCGAGGTCAACGTCTCCTTCCCCGTCCTCATCCACGGTAACCTCAAACACTTTTAGAACAAGACAAGCAGCACATTTTGAGCAATATTACCTACTGGTATGAAGGATGTAAGAGATGGATACGTAATAAGTGGTGGGAGTTGGCCAGGCATGAGGACATCAAAGAAGAAATGTTGTACCTCGTACTGCGATCTTGTGCAGGAAGTCTGCTGGACGGAAATGAAAGTCGCTAGCTACTGTGGCAGACATCTATTTAGTATTTACTACACTACTAGTATAATATAAAGGGAAACCTAATATTGGTGGCTTTAATACTAGTTTTGGCTCAATAAGGATGGGGTGCTTCCAAATCCTCTGATCGTCCTTGTTGACGTCCACCAAGACGATTGAGGAGCACCAACAACAACTTTTGCCAACTATAAGGCCAACTATACACACATTTCTTCAATATTAGGTATACTCACTATTTGCTTTTCTTTTATTACACTTGTGTTTTTCTCCTCTATTTTCATTTTTAGTAGGTATATGTAAGTAGTATAAGATTGGAGCAAAAGTAGTGCTGTAGTTGTATTAAGTCGTTCCTTTTTTTACAGTCATTCTTTACTTTACCTCATATTATTGTGTTGACTGGTAACCGAGACTTTTGTGAGTCACTACTTTCTTGGCAGAGCTCAGACACTACAACACTGCTTCGTTCCGGCTCCTTGAGCACTGCAGTACAACTACAACCATTTCTCTTTTATATAACTACAAAATGGATGTAATGTAGTTCATATTTATATTTTATGGTATTAAAGAAAGAAGTGCAGGGCTCAATCTCTTTTTTTTTTTTTTTTGCTGACACTTTTCTTTTTTTTTGTATAAAGAAAGTTTAACTAGTTCTTCTAAAAGTTGAAAATTATAATTTTGCAGTAATAAGAGTAGGTAAAAACATTAAATGTAGGTAATTATTACTTGTGACTTAAAAAAGAAGAAGGATTAGTATTACTAACCAGTTCGTTTTTTAAGGTGCGAGCAAGTCCGAAGTTAGTGCAAAGTCGTTTTCCTTCGTTCCCTGAGGGACGACGATGCACTTGGAAAACGACGCCCTGAAGAAGTGCACTGCTCAATGTTAACTAAAGTACTACTTTTATTGTACCTCTCTTAATACTTCATCATATAAAAGTACATAGTAAGTATAAAGAATGAGGAAGCTTGGAACGGGGAGACGAAGTTGTTTTAACGTGATTAGCTTCCGCCTCGCCGCTCACGCCTTAATATAACACTCTTTGTTTACTGTACTTTATTGTTTATCTAATGTTGTGCTTTATAGCAGTGTTGTTGTTTGTTGTTGTCCTCTCTTTCATCTTTGTCATGAGCTCCTCGTCACACATGACTGATGATGGCGGGGAAAGCAGACACAGCTCCGTCATGATTAGACCCAAACAAATTTTATGACAACCAACCCTCACTCTCAGGTGTCGCATTAATGAAAAAAATGATTCTTCTAGCACACTTTTGGGTCCTAAAGGATCTTTTTCTTCTTAAAGGACTTTTCCGAGATTTTGGACCAAGTACGTACTTCCGCTAGGGTGAGTAGGAATCGAGTTCGATTGCAGCCATAAATTCGGCTTCAAGTCATCCCCACTTGCCGACGTCAGCCAAAATGTGGACTCTATAAAAGTACTTACTTACTTTTAGGACTTTTACTGCCACAAATATGTAGAATGTGTGTGTTAGCCGCTCATATTACAAGAGATTGTGGCTGACCACCATTATGATGGGTGACCAAGTCCCAAGCTTTTCCCTGGTTGTCCATCATATACTAATGCTTTTTCCATTCTTTGCCATAAAAGAAGCTTTATAGAATAGCCTTCTTTAATAACAATTGTCTAGTACAAGTACATCCTTTTGTCCCATAATATTGTATAATACTTATTTCTTGGTATATAATGCACAATGTTTGGTTAATAGTTGGTGGGTGGGAGCACTTTCTTTGGGTTGTATAACGAACGATGTTCTTCCACGCCTGATTCTGGTCTGTTTTTCTTATGGTAATGGCGTCTCGATCACTCACTCTCCCCTCCCACCCTTGCTGAATGCATAATAAAAAAGACACACAACAATAATGGAGAAAGACACTTCTATATACAATAAATGTGCACAATAAAGAGCAGAGGAGAAAGCATCTTTCACAAGTGCTATTTACTTTATTTTTATACTATACATTAGTGTTTGTTTATGATGTGTGCATTGTTGTGCTTTGTCATCATTCTTTGGATGCAGACTCTTGCCACAATTAAGCCTTTTGTTGTCATCAACAGAGCTCTTTTACTCTACTTACACTACTTTCTCTTGTATTAAGTAGCAAATGGTTTCTAGGAAAAGTCCCTGGCCGCTAACAAATGCTTTCTACGTACTAAATGTTTTGTTATACTGCGAGCCATAATGATTAACATTGTATATCTTTGTTATTGGCTGATTGGGAAGTGCTAAACAAACATGCTAAACATGGGTTGTTTGGATCAATCAATTAGTATCAATCAATCAGTTATTACTTATTATCAATCAATCTATCTATCAATCAATCAAAGTTGGACTATGACGATTAAATGTAGAGTGTCACAAAGCAACTTTATCACTGACATGAGTCGATTACAAATGTAATTAGTGATCTGAGTCAAGTACGTTTACTCAGTTTTGTCCCATTTTGAAACACAATAACATTTAAGAGAAGCAAGGACTCATTAAACCCACTCAAAACATGACCTCAATTTCACTTGTGCTCCATAAATACTAAATGAGAGACTTTTGTGCCTCATTCTTGCCAAATTTATGCCCTTTTTTCAACTAGCTCGTCTTTCTTTTTACACAAAAGTGACCTCAGACTTTTTGTCCATTCTGTACTGAGGTCATTATTATTACGATCTTTATTACGAGCTGGCATTATGGAAGAAACAACTAAGGCCCCAATCAATCTTGCATGACAATTCGAGCACTATTACAACTTCCTTTTTTAAAAGTATCACTTTCATTACAATCTGTAGTAAACTTTATATGGCAAAAGTGTCCCTTTTTTTGTCGAGTGTCCTTTTGCAATTGCCTTTTCATCATGCATTCTCACAGAGGCACTTAAATAGGCCTTATAAAGGCAGTATAACTCACTTTTTATTGGCCTCCAAAAAGAGCTGAAACAAGTACCAGCTAAATGTAAACCCTCAGAAAAAGTAGTGTACAATTTTATTTTTAGTGCTTGCTGTAAAAGCCACTTTGCTTTGTTTAGTCGTTTTCTGCTGCTTTTTCTTTGTTATTATGGCTAGCTAGTAAAAAAAGGAGTTGGTTGGTTCGTTTTATGGCCCTGCTCATGCATGAGGTCACGCATGGGGTCGCAATACTGCCTCGTCAGACAACCTATTTACTACTACCAATCTACTTACTGCTACTTTCTCTCACTTTTTTGTTTTACAATAAAAGTAGTTCTTTCTCTAACAATAATAATAGTTCTTGTTGTAGTAGTCGTTGTTATGACAGTAGAAGCAGTAGTTGTAGTAGTACGAGCGTAGTAGTAGTAGTAGTAGTAGTAGTTGTTGTTGTTGTTGTAGTAGCGGTTGTTGTAATAGTAGTAAAAGTAGCTGTTGTTAATAGTAGTTGTTGTAGTATTGTAGTAGTAGTAGTAGTAGTAGTAATTGTTGTAGTAGTAATAATAGTAGTAGTAGCTGTTGTTAATAGTAGTAGTCGTAGTAGTAGTTGTAGTAGTTGTAGAGGTTTTTTTGTATTATAAATTGTGAATGTTTGG
>JAOXNJ010166013.1:0-10687 GCA_028566655.1 Metis holothuriae
TGAAATTCCACAGCTGAGGAAGCTGACGTGACACGCGCAGGGTCAAGGCCTTCCGTTTCGAAGATATTTTTAGCGAAGGTCGAAAATAACTTTTGTAAGAATTCCGTTGCATTTTTAGATGCTCTCCGTTTGAAGTCATTGTAGACAAATTAACCCCGACGCGAATAAAAGCCAATATATTGGCATTTAGAAATCGAGTAAGCAAAGATAAAAGCGTAAAATAACTTTTAATGACAATATAAATAACTTACGCGGACCGCAATTTTTTCAACAAAAAATGATACTCTTCGTTGATTTCAATTTTTCAAACAAGCAGAAAATTAAGATGAGTGCGGTGCGGTTGGGTGGGATGATCACACGCGCGCCGTTTCGCGATAACTGTGGTGTAAATTTTGTACTGTGTCTTGTGCAGTCGCAAATTATCCCCCTAGTGCTCAGCGCGCGAAATCGAGGGCAGAAAACTACGCTCTCCAAAAATAGGAAGAATCCATCTCATCAAAACTTTAATTGTAGAAATTGGCCGCTATTCTCAAATTGATTTTCAATTTTTTATAATAAGCGGAAAAGAGAGAAACTCAGAAGAAGAGATTTATTTTATGTAGACTGAAAAAAACGGATGGAAAATATTCCCCAGGTACATAAATTATATTTTTTGATATTTTTATTCAATAAAAAAGTACCTTTTTTACTAAAATTTTAAGGATAACTACACATTAGTCGAACCAGATGAGGTCCGTCTTTTCGAACCGATTGGTTCGGGCAGCTTTGGTTCCGTTTTCCGCGGCGAGTACAAAAACATGGAAATCGCAGTTAAAAAGCTGCCGAGCAAAGAGAAAGAAGCGAGTATTTTGGCAATGCTGGATCATCCGAACATAATTGAGTTCTACGGCGCTTGTGAACAGCCCGGCAATTACAGCATTTTGATCGAGTTCGCGCGCTACGGCAGTTTGTACAGTTTTCTGCAGACGAAAGAAGCGGCCAAGTTGGACTTTGAGCAAATGATCCGATGGGCCTTGGATATTGCCCGAGGCGTGAACTATCTTCACAATGAAGCTCCTTGCAAAGGTATTCGTTGAGGTCAATTATGGATTAGCGCGCGTTATCTAAAAATAATACAGTGAATTCCAATCTAACCCTTTTTAAGTTATCCACCGAGATCTCAAATCGAAAAACGTCGTGATTGTCGGCGACGATTACACTTTAAAACTCTGCGATTTTGGCGCGTCGAGATATTTAACCCAAACTGCGACGATGACGATGGTTGGAACGTTCCCCTGGATGGCGCCAGAGCTTATTCAAGGCAAAAAATCAAACGATCTTTGCGACGTTTATTCATTCGGAGTCTTGCTCTGGGAAATGCTCACGCGGGAAGTGCCGTTCAAGGGAATGGAAGGATTCCAGGTTGCTTGGATGGTCGTCGAAAAGCGGCAGCGGCCCGTTCTGCCTGAAAAAGCGCCCGAAGAAATCAAAGAACTGATCAACACATGCTGGGCGCACGATCCGAAAGATAGAAAGGATTTCAAAGCGATCATTCTTGATCTTGAAAAAATGGAACTCGATCAGGAACTGATGGACGAAACAAACTCGTTCATGGGCAACAAAGAAGACTGGGAAGAAGAATACGAAGATTTGGTCGAAAGCATGCGCACTGAGCAGCACTCGTCCATCAAGGAGCGCGAAGAAGAGCTCGAAAAGAAGGAGAAAAAGATGAAAGAATGGGAAGACGCGCAGCGAGAAGCAGCGAAAAACCACGGACTGATCAACATCGGCCAGATTGAAGAAACTTCGTTCAACAGAAAATTCAAATTTACAGGCAAAGGCGAAGGTGCTGCAGAATCAATAAGAGGAATGCTCGAAGCCGTCTCAGGTAAATAACAAAAATGAGAATCTAGTCATGTTAATCTTTTAGGGAGGAATCTTTCGAATCAAAACTTGAAAGCACTCACTCGTGGCAGTTCCGGAAGCTCGCTTGCAGCGCTTGACGACAAGTACGACAAGTACAGCTCAAATACGTCGCTTTCGTCGACTTCGTCAACGCCTGGAACAGTGCAGCCTGGTTTAGGTGATTCTAGTTTGTTCCAGCTAATTTCACAACTTTCCAAGGTTACCGCCACAAACGATCTGTAGGCACCCCGCCAGCTGACAAATATCCCTTTTCTCCACTGCTCTCGAAACACATGGTCCAATACAGCCCAAAGAAGCACTCGTGTCCGCAAATCGAAGGCGAGGCTGAATTCGGCGGTTCAACCAGAAAAACCTCGCTCGGGCTTCTCGGCAATACGCAAACTGGAGAAAGCGGCGTTCTTTTGCCGAAAGAACTCGAAGAAATATTGAATGCGCAGAGCATGGGTAAACCGTTTTGCAAGTTCTCGCGGCAGACAAGCACGAGCAACGAGACGATTTCGTATAATGAAGCGCGGGCGATAATAAAGGGACCAGAAGGGACTGAACCGCGAGTCATCGAAAATGCTTCGGGAGATTATTCCAAAAGCCATTCAAGCGACAATCTGACCTTAGCTGGAAAGGACTCAAGAGGGTTGAGCCTCATGACGAATATGTCCCCCTGCTCTTCAACTGCGAATATGACACAGTTTAATACAGTGACTTGCAATTCGCCGGAAATCTTTCAACCAGGTTATTCGCCGAATGAAGAACGATTGCAGCAAAAAGTCGGACTTTTGCAGCAACAAGTCAAGCTGCTTGAACAAGAACTCAAAAACATTCTCAATAAACCGAAACGCGGAGTCCGAGTTCAAGTCAACTGCGGTAATATTTCGTAAAATCGCCATGATTTTAATTTCATCCCTTTTCAGGACCGATAACACGTGACAAGAGTTCCCAAACAGACTTTTTCATCAGCCCGACTGAGTCGTACAGAAGCTCGACGATTGGAGGATCGCCGCCAGACAGTTTCAAGTCGAACATCAGCAACAGTAGCTTTGGCAGTGGGCACAGTACAATTTGCCCATCTGGCGGTTTATCAGGAAAGGATCTATCGCTGCAGAACGAAAACGCACTTGAAGTACTTGAGTCTAGGCACCTAGCCGATCCTAGACGCGCGCGAGATCACTGATAAGACCACGATGCCATTCTAGAGAGACATTCCATCGCGTCTATACAATCTGAAGACGATCCACATCAAGCCTGTTAGTTTTAAACAATTTTGAAGTTTTATTGATTTATTATTTCAGCTTGTGAGTCTTCTTCCGTTTCAACATCAGCATCGACTTCCATTCCGACGACGCCGAGCTCTTCTCAGCCGGATGAAATCCTTCCAAGCCCGTCTGGATACGAATCTGGAGGCGATTCAGGTGAGAATTATTTTGAAATTTTACATAAATTAAAATTAAGAACATTCGCAGCGCATCATCCCGAAAAGACGTGCAAATATCCGGCCAGGTCACGACGGAACAGGCTACTCCGATATCAGACTGATGTCTGACGATTCCGACTCCGATGCGCTCTCGCATGTTCCACATCGGCACAGCTGCGACAACCCCGTCGAACATCGGCGACTAGCTCATGAGTCCAGGTTAGAAATGCTCAGACGAACTTCTCTCGAGGAACGCCGCCCGCTTAGCTCGCGAATCACTCCACCAAGGCAATTATAACTTTCGAAACATTCAAGTTTTTGCCATGCCAAAAACAATTTTGGGAGAAATTCATCCCGGCGAGTAATTAACAGCCGCCAAAGGAGAATTTATCTTGATGAAAGCTCGATTTCTATCAAGATAAATAAGTGAATCAAGTGCTGAGGCCAAATTTGGACACTTTTTTGGAGCTGACAGTGCGATGACGAGCGCGCTTTGAACATCCAGCTCAGCATTGAGCGCGAAATACGTGTTTTACAAGTTAATTTCTCTTCGATAATCCGCGAACATTCATCGCAAATCGAGTTACAACTGTAGTCATCGTTGATTTCAGCACGGTTTCGCCGCGTTTCCAGCGCAAAGTCAACAAAATCTCATCTTCTTCGGGAAGATCGTCGAGCTCACTTCATCTCGACGTCGATGACACTCGACTCAGAAAATCGTCATCAGGAAACTCGCTGAACTCCTCTCAGCCGCCTCAGCTCACTTCGCTGGGTAGAATACGGCCAGAATCAGCAGATAAGGTTTGTCCTCCAAAAGCGAGTTTCCGAAACACAAATTAAGGCCCGTCGAAATATTAGCGCGCCTCAGCTTCAACTGATCGAGGACCGCGCTAATCTGACGAAAAACCAGCCTCACCACCAGCCGATGCTGGACTTGAACGATTTGAAAAACATTTCTCAAAATCAGAAATTCGTCTCGAGGTATTTATTGCCAGCTGTCAGCAATTTCTGAGAGTGTTTAGTGCTGAGATCGGGAATGTGGGCCATCGCGGCATCAGCCGTCTCCCCTCTGACCCTTCCAACCGCCCCAAATCTGGGCTGAGCGGGCGCCACTCGCTCGACCACTACAGTAATCTTCCGACATCGCCACGCTCAGCCGGTCCAATGGGCAATTCGGAGAACAAATTTACTTTCGGACTCTCGCCGCGGCCAAAACACAAAATTGAACACTGCCGACAAGCCACTTCCTTCGATACAGCTTCGCAATACAGGTTCGTCAAAAAATTCTCTTCCATGATTTCAACGAAAATTTCAAGTTCTGATCAAGACGATACTCGATCCGAGTGTTCGGATAGTCCTTATCATCACGTTTCTTCTTACCACATGCCGTCCCAGCAGCGTCGAAAGCATTCGCGACCTCACGATCAGGTACTGACAGCTTTTTTACAGCATGCTCTTAGCAGTTAACACGCAAAAACGCGTAAAATCATCATTTTCAGTCCGCGCCAAATTTTGATGCTCTTCACAATAAATCCATTCTACTCAAAGGTCCTGGAAGAACTTCTATCCAAACAAGGTAAGATCGCCGTATTTATCAGCATATAAAATCTCATCAAGACACGGAGCTCCAGAAGTTCAGCCAGTTCGAACGCGTCCAGGCTCGAACCTACGACTCGACATTTCAAAGACCATAAAGAAGTTTCAACAAAATCAGTAATGACTTGCCAAAAAAAAACTGTTAAAAGCTCGATGCTTTATTAAAATAAATAGAAAATAAACTCTTGTCCAGAAGTACAGAAATTGGAAAAGTATGATTTACAAATGGATTCATTTCTTGACCATAAAAGTGGTCTTTTTCGGGTTCGTAGAATTGTCGTGGAATATTTCGGAAAGGGTGACAACTACAACTGTACGGCTAGCGTATAATTACTCTACTGTAATGGAACAATGACGACTGAGCAGCAAAAAAGACGGTAAGTGAACGATTAGGAGAGTGATTGTCATTCGATAATGTCTGGCGGGCGGATGGCCTCAGCCCGGCGCCGCATCGTATTTGTCGGAGATTCGAAGTCGTTGTAGATGTCGATTCCAGAATCTGCTCTTTCGGGCGATTCATTGCTTCAAATTTATTATAAAAATAATTTGCAAGTTTTAGCTTACCTGAAAAATGGCGACGGGCTTCTCGTATTGACTCTTCTGCCGACTGGAACTGGAATCCTACTCCTGCTCGATCCCGGTCTTGATTCGATTCTCGGCTTTACAAGTTCTCCTGTAACGCCGTGCAACGAGACTGACAAGCTTTGAGCTGCCATTTCCGCCGCTGATTTTGGCCTCTTTGTTAATCTTGAATTCGCGTCTTTTGTCGCTGGCTCGAGATCTTCTAGTGTTAGTCGATCGTCGTGGTAGACTTTCATGTTGGTTTTGCGGTCTTGGCTCGATTCACGGCTCTTTCCCGGCGCCATCGACTCCTGCGAGCTCAACCGTTTCGTTCTCGGCGTTTTCGTGGTCGTCATCGGTGTGTGATTTGAATACGGCGTCGCGCTAGATGACCGTGGTGGAGTTGAAGAACCGATTCTACTCCTTGATGGAGTTTGGCTTCGATGCTTTTTCAGTCTGCTCGCTGAACTGCTCTCGCCTTTAAGTGGTCTGCTTCGCTCAACTGGAAGTGACTGGTTGAGATTAACCGCGCGTCGAGCGGTTGCGGGAGAGCGCGTAGGCGTGGCCGAACTATTCGTGGTCGTACGTCGACGCTCTTTTGCCAAGTCGGATTTTACACTGGAAGGCGTGCCTTTCACTTCTTTGACGACATGTCCTTTTTCGTGGCGTTCGATGATGAAGTGCTGAAGAAGAAGTTAGTTTATGACAACTTGTTGGATTGTTATTCTCATGCAAATAAAATCGTTAATTGATTCTAATTCTATTCTAATTTGAAATCATATTCAGGAATGTTCAATCATTGATTTCGTGCGAGCTGTTGTGAATCAGCAGTTTTGTGTGAGAGATTGTAAGTGGATCAAAAACTGTGCTACGGAAGTAAAAGAAAAGAACACAAGGCATGGAACCTCTTTTTCCGGAGTCTCGGGCTTTGGTGAGCGCGTGCGCCTGCTAGAATTCGAGTACAGGCGATCAAACACTGAGCCTGGAGACACGCCAAAGCTTGCTTCAGCCAGGTTCGTCACACTTTTCGATTTGAACTTGCCTTTTGCCAGATTTAGTGGAATCGGCCTTTATTTAGCTTATTAGTCGTCGCGTGATTTTGTTACTGTAGTTCTTACTGTACATCCCTGATCGACGGGACAGTAAAAAGAGTTAGGGTGATGTTAGGTTTGAGGTAAAAATCGCTGAACAAAGCGAAGCTAAAAGCGCAGAGATTTAAGCTTCGCTTCGCTCAGCAGGAGTTAGCTTCTTGGTATGTGGATGCTCCTTACGCGCGGGAGGGTTGAATACGGCCGAAACGCCGGGGTTGATGTTGTTTTTGTTTTAACTTTATTTCGAGCGTTGAAACTTCCGCCAAGAGTTTTACTATTATACGAGCTTTTTCCAAGACTCGATTTTGGTGGTGGTTGAGGTTGGAGTTTGGGTGCCTTTTTGGGAACTTTTTTCGTAAGCCGTTTCCTTGGCGGTCCGAGACGATCGGACGCGGAAGTGGTCGAGTACTCGGACGACACGCTCGAGCGCCTCGCTGGCCGTGACGGACCTGCTCTAGCTGGCAGACTACGTCTGTCTTTCGGCTTCTCCAGTCCGATGGGGTTAGGCCTAGTGATAGGCTTTGACACGGACTTAGATTGGTTTATCGAGGGCGTCGAGGTCGACAGTGTCGCCGCGAGCGATGCTCTCGACCCCCTCCGCGACGAGGACTTTCTGGTCGAGCTCGTGGAGGGCGAGAGCGTTTGGTTTAGACGCGTCGTAGATCCAGAAAGTTTCTATAAAATCCATTTGAAGCCCTTTTATCCCGTCTCGATGTGAATCTGCGAGAGATAAGCCTATTTCATCCCCTTGGTAAATTACTAACACCCCCATCAAACTGGTTTTGCTTGGAAACCGGCCAATACGGCCAATTATAGCCTCTGAAAGCCTACCTGACGAATGTGTTTCTCCTGACGATGGCGCTGACAACGGCAAGGATCGTGTTTGTTCAAGTAATTTTCAAGCGTGTCCCAGCCACCACCTACTCGAACCATAACATGATTTCGCAAAATCTAAATTATGATTACAATCCTTCATCATTTAATCAACAATTTCGTGGTAGTTTTCTTACTCGCATGTAGATTAATCCCTTTGATTCACCAATTCGGTATTTTCCGTCTCCAACTTTCGTCAGCGAGAACATTGTCGGACAAGTACAGAGGCCGAGATAATATTGAACCTTGGAACAAATTATTAATATCCGATAGTCACTAATCAGTGCGCAAGTTCGCCGATTCCCTGGAGAAAACTAAGTGCCATAATTTACCATTTCATCGAGACTTTTGAAGTCGATGGCGACCTTCTGCGGCTCTGGTTCTGGCTCTTCGTAGTCAGAATAATCAGACTCAACTTCTCCGGCGTCCATTCGCATTTCGCGCTCGATTTCTTGCTCCATTTTTATAATTGTTGGAGCCTCCATGCCAAATTTGGCTCCTCTGCGTGCAACCTAAATGCGTTATTTAACTCGATACTCTTCCTTGATTGCAGTACCTCCAGAAGCGTGAGAATGAAATTTTTCTCGTTCTTTCTCAAAATGAGATCGTCTGTTTCAAACATGATAATATCCGAAATGCCGAGTTCTTCGCGACACCATTTGATGAAGACGGCTACGTTGTCCCGCGCGAAAAAGGATTCGGCCTTGACATGTCGTCCCTAAATGTTAATTTACATATCGGTGCGAGTTTGGCCGGCTTCTGCTGAATAATTCAACGCTCTTTTGCCGGCTGGGTTGGCGCAAAGTCCAACCTAATGACCTTGGCCCTTTCTCTTTCCCCTGGGCTTTGTCCGAATCGGAACAAAAAAAGGAAAAATGCGAAAATCTGAACCGCTTCGAATTCCATTATTTAAAACGCCCTGGAGCTCGCCCAACATACTGTCAGCCAGCGCGCGGCATCACTGTAACTACTATCAATTATGCATCTTTTTGTGACAGATGTGATCACTCTGGCTGAGCAAATACTGAAGAGGCTACCTTTGAACATTTAGGCCTCGATATTGGCACATAGGGGGCGATTTCACGGCCCATCTGGAGTTCAGGCGAATATCCGCTGTACTGTTTGAACAGTACACGGAAGGAAGGATTGGAAAGAAAGGCGAATAAATACTGTAATAAAAACGAGGAAACTATAGACTGTATCTCCCGGATTAGTTACAGTAACAACCCTTGAACTTGATCAATCAATAGAGAATCGCGGAGACAGGTTTTGGACTGGTGTTTTAATTATTTACCTCGTTAAACTTGACGCAATTCTGCGGCACTTTGACTTTCGTCAGCGACGGGTGATCTGGGTTTGACATCTTGAACTCTTCTGCATGCAAAGTCACTGTATTTGCGTGTTTGCAGAGCAAAATTCCAGTCTCAAGTTTTCGAAAGAAAGAATATGCATTTATCGTTTCTTTTCAAGAGGACCACAAATGTTTGTCGCGCCGTACAGTGACGTACAGTTCCTTTTTTAACTGTATTTACTTGTCCGATAATATCGACAAAACATGTCATTTTATTCCGAAATGCGTTTTATTCACGTCAATTCTGAAATAAATCCGATTGACGCGTTACGCTTTTTGTGTTCCCATTTCCTGAGTGAAGAATTTGAAGCCATTCAGACAAGTCTTCCTTCATGGCGAATAAATATTCATTCTGAACATCGATTAGAGTCGATCTTAGGCCGCTAATACGCGCCAAAAATCGACCCAAGAGCCATTAGGGGCGTACAATTTGTAAACCTATAAATCGACCATATAAGCCCATGTCTACAGAGAGTTCGAATCCCTTAATTGTCTCATGATCTGGGGGTCAAAAAAGGGATTATTTTTAATGGAAATATGCTGTTCATTCCATAAAATATATCTCAAAGTCGACTTTTGATGGAGAAATTTCACGATTATGAAATCAAGGATGAGAATTTTTAGGATTTCGATTTTGACGCGAAGCTTCGCTTCGCGCTTCTTGTATTTGACACAAAAAATTTTCCAAATTTCATGTTAAATTCTACCTGAGTATTGTATGGTCTGATCGACTGTCTGGCCGACGCATTGATCACCGCCGATACTTCTTGCTTGACCTCGTCTGACAGTTCATTCACGTGTCTGTCCATTTCCGGTCCAGATGTCCCAGTCGCCCCGGGCATGCGCCTTTAGGGCAGCCGGCTTCTTTTCTTCTTGCTATCTCTCAATTTTCAATTTCTTCTGATTCAGATAATCTCTTTTTTTTTCGCCGATTTCGCAGTATTTTCTGCAATCTAGAAAAAGAGTCCGAATTATTGAACAGTGGGCGATCGGAGCTTAAGCGTGGTGAAATGCGCGCGCTCGGGGCGCACACCAGAGGGCGCTAGGGCGAAAAATTCCCGCGGCGCGCGCTCCTCGGACAAGAAATGTTCGAAAAGAGCGATAAAACGGGGCGACTTTCTCAAAATTCTAGAATTATCGTGTGAAAAAAATCGTTGAACGGATCGGATTCTTGTTTATGAAAGCTTTAGTGCTAGCCCGGCAAGAATAATGGCGTTGTAATTCAATTTGGGACACCCGCCGTGCTTTATTCTTTTCGAAGTTCTAATAAAAAAATTCGCGATTTTCTGCGCTCCCTTTGATCGTCTCTAGGTTTACTGCTCGCTTCAAAAATTGTTTTTTTACTCCTCTGCAGCAACAAAAAGCGAGTGACGAAACTCTGATTATAAAATTTTACGATCGGTGACTGGATAATCCTTACTAATCGATCTCAATTTCATTCTCAAACTTTGTCTTTCAACGAAAAAAACAACTCTGATTTTTATCAACAGGGCCTGTCAAAACAGAAAATGACGATAAAAAACGGCTGAATTTCCACAAAAATGGATAAAGAGCGTGATTATCTCAAAAGAATCGCCAAGTGGACAAACGCATCTGAACAGAGCAAATCGTTTTTGTTCCTTCAAGGCCAAAGGGCCTCTTCAATCTTCAAATTCTCCTGCTTAGGTTTCTCTTGAAAACGTAAAAAAGGATCCTGCTGAGCAAATCATAAATCAAATGTGCCTCCAGATGTTCCTTTTCCCGAGAGACGGTAACTCAGACTTTTTTATGACTTTTGCTTTCGCCTTGGCTTTATTGTTATTTCGAAAATAACAAAAATTAAGAACAAGCGTTTTTCAAAATTTTGAATCAGCATTTTTCTCGCTTTACGAATTGAATTCGACAACTTTGATTTCAGAATTC
>JAOXNJ010166124.1:0-10686 GCA_028566655.1 Metis holothuriae
GGTGACCGTACTTTGGCTGGAGTATCTGACGCAAGAGCATTGTTTAATATAGTGTCTGCAACTTCTGTAAGTGGTAGTCCTGTGAATTTTGATGGTAGTGACAAAGATGTAGATGCGGCTTGTTGTTAAAAAATAAAATATGGCTATTTATACAATTGATAGAATAGAAGTAGATGACTTTTCGTACTTAGGCCCTTTTACGGTTCGAGTATTTTCTGATACAGAAAACATTGAACTAAGTAATAATGTAATGATTGATTCATCTGGTATCGTTATCAATCCATCTCCATTAGAAACACCTGATTTGGATGAAAGTATGGATTGGAATATTCGAGTTTTTCCAAATTGTAATATTCGAAATGGTCGATCAGAACAAATTCAAGGAGAGATAGATCCAATTGGGTCTATTCAGTTTGAGTTTTTTAATGGATGTAGAAAAGTAATTGGTATCAATAGCGGGTTGGCAACGTTTACGTTTACCTATGAATTGTTGGCAATTACAGATAGTCCATTGGCTGATCCATCGAGCGCATCTGTTAATGTATTTGTGAATGGCACATTAGTTTTTTTTGAAGAAATTGAAGGCCAATCTGAGTCAGATAATGGACAGCACACTTTTCAAGCAGATTTGTCCAGTGAAATTTTGTTTTGCTTGGATATCTCAGTAGATAATTCAGGTCAGTTTGATGGTAACGCATTAGCAAGTTTTCAGCTTAATGAAGTAAACGTTGATGGAAATGCAGTTGATTTTGATAGCACAAGGTATGAAATTTCAGAATAATGTTTCAAATAAGAATAACACACGTAGAATTTATTGAAGGACCCGATGCTGACCAAGAGGTAAATATTTCATATCAGATTGATGACGGCGCTCCTATTGATTTAGGTATTTACACTGTTAATCCTTTTGGTCAGCTGAACGAACAAATTATTATCCCTGCTCCTGATAGTGGAATCGTAAATGTAACAGTGAAGAACTCCTGTGGAGAATTCACAAAATCTTATATGACTCCAATTTAGTAGCTAAATTTGGAATCGATACTCGCCTCGGTATAGGCTCAAAATGCTGATTTTTTAATTTTTAAATTATTAATTATGCCTTTTTTAACCGCTCCGGGGTGCCTAACCGTTGATTGTCCACCCCCAGCACGATTCCCAACACTTCCGTCTTCTTGTTCATGTGATACTAGATCTGGTGGTGTTGCAGACCTTTACGTGATTCCATGTAATGAGATTTTTAGTGAAGCAAATGCTTTTGATTTAGATTGGTGGACAGCCTTGGTTACCAATGATAAGTTCTCAAGATTCGGAAAAGGACTCGGATCAATTGGAAAGAAAAACGATCAAAAAGAAGTTATTAGTTCTTGTCGAGAGGAAGAGATTGTCGGAATCACTTGGTCTTTAACTTACATGTTAAAGTGTTTTGACAAAACATCAAATGCCATGACTGAGACACAAGTGGAAGAGTTGTTGAATAATATCTCGAGTTACTTGTTTATTGCACGTATGTGTGATGGTGAGAACACGATTATGCCAATTGGCGCTAATGTTTCTCTTTCAGACTTGGACTTAGTAATTCCTGAAAGTTCTCAAGAAATTCAGAGCTTAATGATTGAGTTGTCTTGGAGAGAGAAAGGTGTGCCTAGACAGTACATTATTCCTGGACTAAGTGCAGTTATCCCGAAATAAGATTGCTTTTTTACTTAACTGGCAGGTAGAATATTCTACCTGCTTCATTTGTATGCGATGGAAAAAGATATTCTTGACTTAATTAAGGAAGTTTTAGCAAAGCAAACCCCTCAGTGGAAAAGAAGCTATTGGAATAAAATAACCGCAGAGCTTCAAGTTCACACAAAGGGGTATTTGTTTCACAAGGTAGATGCGTTGTTTCCAAACGAACATCCTGATAGCAAGAAACATTGCATGGAAACCTATGAGCCGATTACCACTGGAAGTATCGAGAAGGGAATAAATGACATCATTCGTATTTTTTCGAATAGCTCATTTTCGGTAAATATGAGCACGGACACATTGAATCATTTGCAGGACAAAAAATTTGAAAATGATAATCTTTTTAACTACCTTTTAGAGTATTGGGTTGCATTTTCGGTGTCTACAGACCCAAACTCTATTGCCATTGTTTATCCAGATGAAACAATTGATTTCATAGAGAGCAAATTCATAAGATATCAAGATGAAGATGTTTGTTTGATTGTTTCTGAAGAAGAGTCTAAAAAGGATTATGAGTATAATGATTTTGTAACCGAAGATGAAGTCTTCTATGATAGTTCTATTGAACAATATAATTCACGAAAGGTTGTCTCAAAGTCTTACAATCAAAAAGTAAAAGTAAAAATAGTTGAACCAGTGTATCATTTGGTTACAAAAAGTTACGTTGCCAAATTTTCTAAGGTTGATGGCACAAAAGATGATTACAATATTAAGTATCATAAATATGCCAATGAACTTTCTATACTTCCAGCGGTAAAGCTTGGTGGTAAGTATTTCAAGAAAGATATTTTTAAAAGTTTTGTTCATCCATTTATTGCATTTGGAAATCTTGCCATACTTGGTCATAGAAGCCAACGTGCTGTTGATTTGATGTATTCCTATCCAAGAATGAGTGAACGAGAGACACCTTGTGATGCAGAAGGATGTAATAGGGGACGTGTTTATGACGAAGAACATGGAGAAGTGGATTGTAAGCGATGCAATGGTACTGGCTATATAACAATCCAATCTCCTTACAAAACATACCAAAAACGTTCAGCAGGTTCTTTAGACAATATTGATCCTGAAATAGCAAAAGCCGAATTGCTTGCGCCAGTAGTTGAGTATTACACACCACCCACTGACATCTTGAGGCATACAAATGAAAATTGGCAGACATTGCTTAGAAAAGCTGAAGAAGCAATATTTGTTCAGCAAAAGCAAATGACTGGAAATGTTGAAGCTGCCAAATCAAAAGAAATTGATTTAGAGTCTAAGTATACTTGGCTACAGGGTATTTCCAAGAAGTACTTCGAATTCAATCGAAAAATCCTTCAAGTCTTTGAAGACTTGATTAATAGAAATCCCATACAAGTTACAATAGAAGAGCCTACATCTTTTGCGATGATTGATGAATATCAAGCAGCAGAAATACTGGATAAGATTATGAAGTCTGATGCTCCTGTATTTGTGAAGGCTATGAAGATTGAAAACTTCGTTAAGAAGTATGTGAGCAAAACTAGTCCTGTAGTAAAAGCTATTCGTGTTCTTAAAAAGGTTGATCCGATGATGTTTTATTCAAGTAGCAATCTGCATACTTTCAAAAATTCGTCTGTGATTAGTCCAGACGAATGGACAACGAACATTTTCGCATATCCTCTTTTGATGCAGATGTATGAAGAAGATAATAAACTATTTGAACAGGAGGATGAGAAAATCATTGCAGACTTAAAGGGTCGAATAAGTGAATTTAAACCCTCTATTCCTTCAACGGCCAGAGATACAATTTTAGCTAATGCAGGACTATAAAAATTATCTCGAAGAGCTTGAACAGATAAAAGCAAGAGCCGAGGGTCATGTTATCGGTTATTTACCTGATTTTAACAAAGAGGTTTTATCAGTATTAAATCGAATTCTTGACGAGACAGTAGAAATTCAATCTGGTTCACTTATAGAATCGGAAAACACCATTCGTTTGCTCAACGAGTTTACAGAAGGATTGAATCAGTCCGTTTCAGGAATTGAGGATTATCAAAACTCTGTTACTTCTTTGCTTCGCGACATGAAGACAGCAAGTGAATTGCAAGCTGATTTTCAAAAGAATGTAAATAACAATGAACTTGACTTAACAGACACACAGAGAATATTAGCCAACTCAATTATTGATTCGATGATTGAAAATGGACTAAATCAAAGCTTTGCCCAACCATTGCGAGAATTGTTGTCTCAAAACATTCAATCAGGACTTTCACTGAGCGATGCTAGAGAACAATTACAGGATAGGGCAACTGGAAGGTTAACAAAATATATTGAGCAAACGGCACAACAATCGGTTGATGGTTATTCTGGGGCTATTAGTAAAAAGTTCATGGAGAAGTTTTCCTATACTCATATGATTATGTCCGGCTCCTTAATAAAGACAAGCTCACCTCAGTGCAGAAAAGTTATAGAAGAGATGAATGGAGAGTTTAGTCGAGAGGAGTGGGAGAATAAAATTAGACCAATTGCAGAGAAAAATGGATTAATACCTGGCACAACATGGGAGAATCTACCATTGAATAAGCATCATTGGGGATGTAGACATGAATTCACACCAATAAACTTATAATATGACAAATACATGCTTTGATAATTTAGTAGGATTACGATCACTCTGTGGGGAAAAAGAAGAGCAACCCAAATTCTATATTGATGACATCGAGGGATTGAATAAAAATGTACTTGATCAGTTAGCCACTTCAGAAGATCATACTGGAGAAGCTTTGGCTGTTCGTTTAATCGATTCTGCGATACGTGAAATGCAAGCAGAATTTGAAATGATATTCACTTCTGGGTATAACATGAAAAAGTTGGTTGATGAATCTTGTCAGATTTGTAAGTTCTCAAGCATATATCATATACAATCAGGACCTAATAAAGGTGTTCGATTGTTTAACACATCCACAGGTTTTCATTCCAAAATACGCATTTCATCCTTACAAATGCTGATTAATAACACTGGAACATTCACGTTTGTTATTGATGATGGGATGAATCCTGTGGAGTATGAACAAGAATTTGTGGAAGGAAAGCAAATCACATTCAATTTGGATTATTCAACGAAACAAAAAAGAGTAGACATCTATTTTAAGGATGATGTGTTTTATGGTCAAGTTGATTGTGGGAAGAGTTCTGGGTGCGGATGTTCTGGAAAAGGAAAGAGCAATAAAAAGTTGAGCATATCTGGACTCAATAATGGAGTTCGAGTAACGGAACATTATGGAATTATACCTTGCGCATCTGTAGTCTGTAGCTATGATTCTTTTTATTGCCAAATGGTTTCGGATTCACCTAATGCAGTTGGTTTAGTCCTTCTTTATTTGGTTGCCAGTAAGGCTCATGGAGAGGAAGGAAAATCGTTACGAATAAACCAAGTTACATCGAATGAAGAGGAAGCAATTGCATATAGTGAATACTACAGAGAACTGTATGAAGATAGATTGCATGGAGGCAAGAATGTGAAAGGAAAGAGTATATCCGGACTCATGAAGAATTATTTAGAAAGAAACGCTAAGTATGATGATTGTATTGAATGTGTTTCTCCAATTCGAACAGCATGGGCAACAACATAAAAGGTGTAATACAACGACTGGAGCAATTAAAGCTAGATCCGATTGAAGTTCAGGATATGATGGCGAGTGCACTAAACTCATCAGTTGGTGTAATGAATAGGCGGATATTTAACCTAGGTGAAGACATTGATGGTCGAAATTTTGGTGCTTACACATCTACTTCATATAGAAAGAAGAGAAGAACTAAAGGTAGGCAGATCGATAAGAAGGATTTAGAATTTAGTGGAGAGCTAAGACGATCAATACAAATTGAACGTAGGGATAATGGCTCTGTAGTGGCTTCAAGCTCTGATAAAATTCGGTGGCAAGAGGAGCAAATTGGTAGAATTCGTGGTGGCGGAAGAGCTAAAATTTTTCAATTTAGTGAACAAGAGGTTTCTATTTTGAGTGAACAATTTCAAAGATTACTATATGACCGCATCAATCCAACATAATATATCTAAATCGTTGTTTAACAGCGATTTATTTTCTAATGTATACCATTCAGTTGAGTTAATTGAAAAAAAGAATGTTCTATTACCAGTATACAGAAGAGGTTCAGAGGCCTACTATGTTGGGCCAGATGATACAAAAGGACGATTTGCCTATGTAAGAGCTTTAGATCAGATATCTTATCAGAGTGATCAATTGGATTGCAATACATACAAGCACATATCTAACTTGCCTTTTCGGTTGGTGGTTTTTAACATAAAAGAGACTTTCAACTTTTCGTTGCTGCAAGGACGCATATTTAACCTGCTTATTAATTCTGGAGCAATGATTTCAAAAACTTATTTGGGCCCCAGAATGATGAAACGAATTGAGACGACATTTGGTAGCGATGAGGCACTCCCATTGGATTGCTTTTATGCTGGATTTGATTTCAGTATAAAGCAAATTTTTACCCGAGATGAATGTGAGGATGATCTTTGTTTAGAATTTACAAATCCTATATGTCAATGAAGAATTGTTGCTGCAATAATATCTACAAGTTATGTTCGATTGATTCGTGTAAACCCATAATATCTGGAATTGGTTTGACAGATGGTCCGCATGTGGTAGAATTAGATTTTCTTGGTAAGACAAAAACGTACGAAGTCGAATCTGTTGATGGATCATTTGAGTTGCCTCAGTTAAATGGTAACTACACTTATACAATGAAGATTCAAGAGCATACTTATACGCATGAGGGGATACAATATGATTGTTTTCAATTTAACACACAATGATGATAGAATTGATTTTGATACCAGCATTAATGGTTTACTTTTTTGATTACTGCATAGGACGGCCACTAACAAGTGACCAATGGAATCAAGATGCTATTTTTTCTAAATATGTGGTTTTGGTTAGTCATGGAGTTTTAAAGGCATTGCATATGATCGATGGTGTGCTTGTTCAAAAGAAAGTTCTAGATAGTAAATCTGATCAGATCATTCATAACAGACAAATTGATAGATTGATCGTTGACACGGCAAGACCATTTATGAAGCCACTTTATTGGATGGGTATTTGTCCAGTATGCACTCATGTGTATGTATTTGTACTTTTTTTCTTTTTTTCAGGTCAACCATTTAGTATAGGTAGTTTTGCTCTGATTGGTGGGTTAAGCCACTTAATACTTAGAATAATTTTAAAATACACATAATGAAAACAATTATTAAATTGTATGATCCAAAAAACGCAAGTAATTTGACTCAAGAGCAGATTGAGGCGATGAGAAACCTTAGTAGCGAGCAAATTGAAGAACTTGCCAAGGCTTATCCTAACCAACCAAGAGGGAACTCTTACCTTGTTCTTTTTGACAAAACAAAAGGGCGAAAACAGACTTACCCTCCAAGCACTTGGCAAAACTTGCATAATCTGCACAAGTTGAGACAAACTCACTATGTTGCTTACAATTTTCGTAGTCTGCAAAATAAGACAGTTGTTGAATCATTTGCAGGGAAAGTGCAGGAAAATAAGGTAGTTGACCTTACTCAAGAAGAAGTTAAAAATGCACCTGGTATTAAGAGTTCAAGTGAGGAGAAAACCTCAGATGCAAAAACTGACGACTTGCCAAATGCATCTGAATTTACCATCACCCAGTTAAAAGATGGAGTTGATTTGATTAAAGATGTATCTGAAATTGAACGTTTGCTTCAGTCTGAGAAAGATGGTGAAGGTAGAGTTGGGGCAATCCAATTATTAGAAAAACGATTAAAAAAACTACAAAATGGCTAAGGAGCACATTGAACAAATTTTAACCCGAGTAGGCCTGTCTGAAGAACATATTCAACAAATATCTGCCGAGGAAGTACCAGATGATTTTAACTTTGATGAATTGACTAGTGCGATTAGACAAAACTACGACACTCAACTACGTAATGATCCTGAGTTCTGGGATTCATTGAACCATGAAAATGTCAATGAATCATTCCGAAAGAAAATTGAAGCTCAACAGTATGGAAGAGCTGCTAAAATTACCCGTGACAAACTTTTGAAGGGATTAGGAATGACCGAAGATGATTTTGCCGATCTAGATGAAGAAACACAGAAACAAATTGAAAAGTTTGTTCCTGCAGTTGCATCAAAATTTGCAGAGACCAAGACTAGTGATAAACAACTTCAGGCTGATTTGCAAGAAGCTAGACAAAAATATGAAGAGTTACAAGAGCAATACAATGGGCAAGAAGAGTCTATTAAGTCGAAGTTTAAATCGGAATTTGCAAGTGAAAAATTAGATTTCATCTTTCTTTCGGAGTTAGCCGGTTTAGGAAATTTGAAAGTTCCAGCGAATTATATTGTTGATCGAGTCGCACAAGAATTGAAAAGTAATTATCATTTTGCTATTGATGGATTTTCTGCAAGTCCAAGGCAAAAAGAAAAACCAGAATTAAAAGTTTTGGATGGTTCAAAGGAAATGACTGTTCGAGACTTGATTCATCAAATCCTTGAACGAGATCAATTGTTAATTCAAGATGCCGAAGATGATCCAAAAAATAGAGGTAGTTTTACTGCAACTATTGAAGGCAAGGATGGAAAATTTAAATTACCATCACATATTGCCCAAGCTGTCCAAGAAAGAGGAAACGGGCAGTCATAAAATCAGGCTGGATGCCTTAAAACCATTTCGCCCACACTGGCTTAGCGTGAACTTTTTTTTAACGCTAAACTTTTTAGAATGTCTTTTAACACAGAGATACCTTATGCATGTAGAACCTTGCAGACGGATTATATTGACCACTTTGGACGAAACGCTGCTCTTTACCGAACAATGGGGAGCGTTTCATTGCTCCGATTCCTTTTATCTCCATTTAATAGGAGAGGTTTTCAACAAATAAATGTAGACGCTCCTATTCCAGGAAAGAAAAGAGGGGTTGCAATGTTGGTTGACAAGCCTTATTGTTTTGATGTGTGTAATCCAGTTGTGGATTGCAATACTACACGTCAAGTAGTTACAAACTCATCCAATGAAATCGTTTTTGACTTGGATCAAAACGCATTTCGTGTTTGCGATGAAAATGGTGATCCAGTGAAACTACAGTTCACTGAAGAAGATTTAATGAAGTATTGCACCGAGACTGATTTCTCTTATGTGCAACGTCAAATCTTTCGATATATTGAACGATTTGAAGAAAGCTTAAATGCAGCTTTATTTACACTCCTTGAAACCTTTGTTGGTACCGATAATGAAGGAAATGGAGTTGTAGAAATGCCATTTTTTACCAATCAAGCTGGTGTTAATGTTATTAATCCAGATTCAATCTTCTGGTTGGAGCAGAAGCAGTATGATGTTGGTAATGAAATGCAGTTTGGCTTAGTAGGTGGCAAAATAGTTCGTCGCTTATCTAAATTCCACAAATGGAAAGGATTGACAGATTATGGAGTAGACTTGACCATGATTGATGATGTTGAGCCATACTCCTTCTATGATCGAAATGCTGATCGAATTTTAGGAATTGATGAGTTTCTTCAAATTCCGGTGGGAGCAGTTCAATTGGTCTGGTGGAATAAGTATAGAGGAGAGAAAAGAAGAAGTGTAACTAATCTTTACACTAAGGATGTAATTGTAGCTCCAAGAACTGGTTTGGCAATTGATTATATCTGGGAGTATGATTACAATTGTGAGGCTTGGACCTTTGAACCATTCTTGCACGCAGAGCTTGCCGTAAACAGAGCAGGTGGTTGTTTGCCAGAGCATGATACCGTAAATGGTATTATTCGATACAAGGATTGTTCAAATGCGACGGTGGCACCTGAGTGTCCACCTGTTCCTTGAACTTGTTGCGAGATGTATCCCGCTTCTTTAACTATATATAAGGATTTTGACGGGGTTAGTTATACTGACCCTATCAAATCTGAAATTAAATTCACATCAAAACCTGATGTTGATACCGTTTTTATAGAAAATGATCGTGGCAATTGGGTTGAGCAATCCTCTCCTAACATTAATACAATTACTGTTTCAAAAGTTACGGACAGAAATTCAGGACAATTCCTTTATGTTAAAGAAAGAGAAAACGATATCGCACGGAGCTGCTGCTCCCCTAAGTATGAAACACTTGAACTAAAGTGCTCTTGTGATCAAGAGATTGAAATTTGCTATCCAATAGATGTTAAGGATGTCGATGGTCAAACTATTGGAATTGCAAGTGATTCGGCGGAATACGCCATCCTATGGAATAGGAGAAGTTTAAATGATAGAATTCAAATAACAGATGATGAGTTTGTTTTCTCATTTATTGGTATGGATGCTCCCGATTGTTTGTTGGGAATACCTTCTGATTGGAATGTTTGCTTTGACGGAAAACCATTGACATTTAATTCTAAAGGATTGAAATTTTAATCATGGGTTGCAATACAGAAATAAAAGATTTGGAAGCTATTGGGAGTTTCGATAGAGACTCTCAGTTAATGGTAATAGCTCCAGATGGAAGTGAAATGAACTTGGGTAAACTATCTGATTTAGCATCGTTTATAACGACTCTAATTATACCAAGAATCACTTCTACTGGTAGAGACACGCTTACTCCAAGCGCAGGAGATATAATTTATAACACAACCACTAACTCATTGAATTACTACAATGGGGGCGAATGGGTTGATTTACACGGCAGTTGGTTGGCAGTACAAGGACTATAAAACAAAGAAAATGAAAAAGATAATTTTAGGAATTTTACTATTAATTTGCTCTTTGAGTTATTCTCAATCGGTTGGTTTGGAAAGTTTAAGCGAGCAGTTGAACCCCGAGGGCGGTTGGTTGTTTTGGCAGTTAAACGGATTTAGCCAAAAAACCAACGTAGACAATTTGCCTTATGCTCACACGTTTATTGATTCCTCAACTGGCTTACCAGCAAAAAACGAAGTCAATGATATATATCGTTTTGGGCGTATTGGATTGAAC
>JAOXNJ010166345.1:0-10684 GCA_028566655.1 Metis holothuriae
ACAGGGTGTATGCTTGAATACATGAAATCATAGAGGGAACTAAATCTCGATGATCGAGGGGTACTGAAAACAAGAAAATAAGATTTGAGAGTTTAAAAGAGGTTCTTGTTTGGGTCTCTCGACGAGAGAAATTAATTGTGCAATGCAAGTCTAAAGATGTCATTGGCGACGACGAAGCTACCATTCGCTGGACGCAGGACGAATGTCTGATGGAAACTGTGCGGTGGATCGTCATCGGTTTTCAACTGGCCAGTGACCATGACACAGCATGCCTAGAAATATTTTTTCTTGCGATGATATTTACGATTTACCTGGTTATCGTCGACTCCAATAATGGGCTGAGAGTCGACAGTCGTAATTTGATGGTTGACCTGCTTGAATGGCAAGCTCGTAAGTTTGTCGACGATAGGCTGTTTTCCTTGAAACTGAGCTCCTTCGAATGTCATGCAGCTTTGGTCTGTGTACACATCGGCCAATTTAGCTCGATCTTATAAATGTTTTTTGATAAGAGCTGCGCTTTCTTACCTTCAGCAAATGCTGGATAGTAAAATCCAACGAAGGCCTTGCCCATCTCTTGAAAAGACATTCTCGAGTGCAGATGTATATCTGAAAATTTACACGTGTTAATCCACTGAATTTGAATTTTTGAAATTGGCAGTATCAGACAGATAATTTTATCTAAATTTTTGTAGTTCGACGCGACTCGATCAGCTTATATGCGGCAGAATCAAAGAATGGAATGCCATCACGTGTCCGATAGCGAGCAAGTTTGCCGGTGATGATGCAGCATTCCTTTTAATTCTTGGTGAAAATTAGACTGATAGAGTCGTTCTTACTCTTTTCGGCACAACAGGTTTTGAGAAAACAAAAGCCTTCTCGTAACTCGCTCTATCTGAAAACTCGACGTAATTGCGTGCTTCTTTGATCTTTTTTTCGTTTGTGCCGGTTTGGACCGTCCTTGACGTAATTTTTATGCTTGGGCCAGTTACTTTTTTCGTTTTCTAGAAATTTATAAGAATTCAATAAGGTGATAGTGACTCACCTTTCTTTTGGATTTATTTTTGCGTGATGCTTCCATTTCTTGGTAAAGATGAAGCTGCGACAAGTTGTACTCTTCTGTTTTTAGCGCTTCAGCCATTTTTTGCTCCTTTTGAGAAAGATTTCGACATGTCAAGCAACCTTATTTCGTCTGCAATACCTGGGTCAATTGTGATTCCGCTTTCTTTGGCTTTTTCTTTTTTTCCACGAGCTCTCGCGTTTTAATCGTTTGCTCCAGCTCGTGTCTGAAAATAATCGATAGGACTTTATCTAAACGTATCTATCCCACCTTTGCTCCGTTGTATGTTTTCTTGAGCTTTTACGTTCGCCGTTAGTGGAATGAGAAAGTTTCGGCTTTTTAGGCGCAGCAAATGGGGCACCTTCGGTTTTTCTTTTTGATTTAGCTGGATCTTTGTACACATTTTTCTTACGCTTGCGTTCAACTCTTTCAGTTTCATTTGATTCAGCTTCCGATTCCTCGCCTTCGTCCGAGCTTGAATCCGAAATGCTTTCGTCCGAGCTGCTTGATCCTGGGACAAATTTAAATTCATTGACTGATTATGACTTTTACCTGAAAAGTCATCGTCGTCTTCTTCTTCAGTAAAGCCGCCATAATGTCCTTCATAGAATTCATCCTTTTCTTCCGATCGCAGCAAAGCGTCATATCTATTACCAGCTGTTGATCGGATCGAGCGACGTACTTTATCCTCTGTCATTCTCAAATCATCTACTGTTAGTAACAACCACTTTGTCAATTATTTCAAAAAAATCTGCTGTATCTGTTTTGGCAGGATTGAAATTTCACAGCTTGAGCTCTATTTTACTGGCTCTGTCTTCATGCTCAGTGCTTTTGCTATTTCATCTGGAAAAGTTTCGTGGAAGCTTTCTATTCATGGATTCAACAGTGCTCAGAAGAGAGACTTATTTGCATGCCAAAAGAATCCCATAACTTCGGTTATAAAATTGATAACCGCCGCAGGACTGCATGGAAGCTCGTGCTTTTGTTTTCCATCCAAATTGGCGGCTCTCGTTATCAGAATCGTCGCCCCCATTTTGCTGATATGTTTGTGTTCATAACACTTTTAAAAAAACAATTACCTCAATTTTTTTATCCCTGCTGAAATTTTTTCTTTCAAATTGTCCTCAAGATCGAAAGTCGCATACAATTCAGTAAGTCCATCAATCATTAAGACCAGGGATGCAAAATTTGCAATGCAAATTCACCTCACCCAAGTTTCACCTAGGTGAAGGTGAGGTGAAAGGGTGAATTTGCATCCCTGATTAAGACTGTCTTGCTTGCTTCAAATTTTTCCATATTTCCGAGAGATCTTTTTGCATCAAGCTTATGAATGAGAACTTGCAGCGCAAGGTCAATCTCGTAAAAGTCTTCTGGTAATTTGTAACGGAACCTTTTAGCCTGACGATTCGTAAATTTGTTTAATTTAAGCAAATCTTTATCGAGTTTCATTGATTTTTTAATAAATGGTTTCATTAGTTGTCATAAAACTCCGTCTCTAGCTCACACGATCCGTCAAGCCAAATGATAGTTTTTCCTGCAAAATAATCGATAACTTCCTGCAATAAAATCCTCCGGAATGCAGTCATATGCGATGCAGTAAATTCAATTATATGACCTGTCATAGTAACTGAAATAATAGAGATTTTGTTCATTAATTCAAATATATATTTTGAGTTCGAAACAGACAAATTTATTCACCGAAGGAATAAGAGAGTTTCGGTAAGCCAAATAATAAATGATAATTATTAATTCTGATGAAACTTCGTTCAAAACTAAATAATGCTTTCCGAATATGTAGCATGTAATACAGGAAATGAAAAATAACGAAATTTTTGAGATTTTAGGCAGCACGGGGCCATTGAGAGTAATAAGTTTAACCCATGCGGGGAAAGTGATCAATTATTGAATTTTATGAAAAACACATTGGTCATTATCTCCGAAAGGGGTTAATTTTCCTACTGAAAGAAAAAAAGGAGAAATTGAAAAACTTAAGATCGTGGGGCGAGTATAGAAGTTGCCTTTTTGTATGTTTCATACAGTTCTGAAGAAGTTTCATAAATAAGTTCCGAGCTTCACACCATTCAAAAGCGACCTTCGAGTTGTCCTTCTCGGTTTCGTTGGTCTCCGGCAGCAGGTGTGAAGCCTGAAAAATTCGCGGTTAATTTTAAATCAACTCTTGACGGAAATTACTCACCAAGAAGATCGGCAGTGGCTTTGTTTTTATTCTTTTTCTTTCCCTTGCTCTTTTTCGTGGGTCCTTCGTTGCGGATTTGCTTGCGCTTCTCCATAAATTTGTGGGCAAAGTTAAGAACTTCTTTGCCATTTCCAAAAAACTGACGTGAATAGTCTTCGACCTCGTAGTCGTGTTCGACTTCTCGGAGGAAGGAGACAAAAGTGGGAACGTCGACCTTGATTAAGGTCAGAATTTTCAGGTTTTAGAGTTATCCAAGATAACTTATTTTACCGTGTTAGAATTTGGGATAAGCTCCAGTTCAACTCGAGCCCAAGACAAAAGCGGATCTTCGACAAGTGTGAGCTTTTCAAACTGGCTACGGGCGTTTGCCTAAAATGAACTTATAGTGGTGCTGCGTCGTTTCTGAACGTACCTCGTCAGCTTGCTGTTGAGAAGCTTTTTTGCTCGGAGTGGACATGACCTTGTTGACGGCAGTTGGTTCAGTCAAAACGGCAGTGACTGCGGTATCCCAGAATCCCAAGTCCTCATTTTTAGCCTGGATAAAGAATTATTTTTCATACAAATTTATGTCGAACCTTTGGGGTTTTTGGTCCATTTTTGACAGATTTTTTTGCTGACTGTGGACCTTTTGAAGTAATTTTCTGGGCAACTACAGGTGAAACAGGGACAGGGGCAGTTTTGGAACCACCACGGACAAGGCCAGCCCAGCCGCTCTTCAATAAACGTCTTTATATGAAAAAAAAGTGAAAGTTGTACCTGTCCCTTGCTCTGAACTACGACTTTCTCGGCGGCTCGCTTATGAGCGGTTTCAATTTCCTTCGCCTTCTTTTGGATCTTCTGCTCTTCTTCGTCCTTGGCCTGGAGATCCTTGAAGCTTGGAGCAGAAGTCACAGGGACAACAGGAGTTTTCCACTTGAAAAGATAGTCATTAATTAAAATTAAGATGACCAAGTACCTTCTTGGCATCTTCTCGAGCCTTTCTGGCCTTTTCTTCGGCAGCTTTCGCCTCACGTTCTCTCTTTTCGGCTTCTTTCTTGGCGATCTTCTCGGCAGCTCGTTCTTGCTCTCGTCGAATCTGTTCTTGTCGCTTTGCGAGCTGCTCCGCTTCTTGTTTCTTTCGTTCAGCAGCAGCCTTTTTCGCTGCTTGCTGTCGCTTCTCTTCTTCCTTCTGTCGCTTCTTTTCAGCTTCCTCTTTTCGAAGCTTCTCTGCGTTTTGACGGTCGAGAAGAATTTTGGCTTGTTCTTGAGCTTTTTGCTGCTCAAAAAGATGCATTTGCTCAATTCTTCGCTTTTCCTGGGAGTGGAAATAAATTACTTTTTCTTATCACTTTTACTTGCCTCCGCGATGAGCTCTGCTTCGCGACGTTCCTGCTCTTCGATCTCACGTTGACGCATAAGCTCTGCTTGCTATGAAAAGCCTGAGAAACATACTTGAAATACACTATCTACCTGCTGCTTCTGAATCGCAAGCTGTCTCTGCTCTTCTTCTTCTGCTGCTTTGCGCTGAGCCTCCTCTTTTGCCCGCTGAGCTTCCAACTCAGCTTCTTCTTGTTTCAAGCGTTCTTCCTCTTGTTTTCTGAGCATTTCTTGCTGCTGCAAGAACGTCATTTCCTTTAGTCGAAGCTCCTCTGAAATAATAAGTAAGGAAACTGGCGGACAGTAAATTAAAATTACCTTCTCTTTTACGAAGCTGCTCTTCTTGAGCTTTAAGCATGTTCTCGAATTTGATTGCTTCACGTTTTTCATTTTCAACGCGAATTCTTTCCTCCTCGATTTTCCGCGCTGCCTCTTCTTCAAGCAACCGACGCTTTTCTGCTTCAGGATCGACATACGCTACGGGTTGAGGCTGAGGTGGAACTATTTGAGGTTGAGGTCTTAACATCGCAGCCATGTGCTGGAGCACAAGTTGCTCGTGAGATTGCTGGTTGAGGTGCTGAAGACAAATTGTAAGGTTACAAAATGAATTATATCAGAACCTTGTATTGAGCTAAATTTTGAATCTGGTACATAAGTTGACGGAACGTGGTCGCGTATTGCTCTTGAGTTCTGATAAGGAAGATGACGTCATGGATAGGATCCTGTTGCGGAGGACTAAGAGGCTGCAATCCGGGCTGCGCCATTGGCGCAGCCTGCTGGGCAACAGGCGCCGGAGCCTGCTGAGGAGTAGGAGCAGCTTGCTGCGGAGGAGCAGCAGGTTGAGCAGGTGCAGGAGCTTCTTTATCCTTCAACGACGGAGGATGCTTCTTCGCACGGAACGGATCCGTTCCATACCGAGCGATCACGGTCCCCAAGTTAAAGAACTCCTGGTCAAAGGAGCGCCGAACAAGTAAGTCCTCCTTAAAGTAGCCCAAGGAGTGCCACTCGCACATATCCGACGCAGGAAACGGGCCTTGCTCGTTACCACTCGGATCCTTATAGAACCACTCAACGTCCTCCGTAATCGCAGGAGCAATTCCCGGCGGACCGGGGCGAGCAGCTTGCGTTGCATGAGCCTGCTGAGGATCCTGCGCCTTCAAGATTGGAGCCTTGTCATCGTTCCTCGCTTCAGGTTCCGGAGGAGAAGGACTCTTCTTGCTCTTAAGAAATAATAGTTGATGAATAAACAGGAAGAAGTACCTCTACAGGCGCATCAAAAGAGTTCGTAGTTTGCGCGGATTTTAATGACTGCCGCTCTTCGGATAGACGCGCGTCAGAGTCATCAGCGTATTGATCCGCAGTCTTTCCGTGGCCGGGAATTTCCTCAGTGAAGTTGCCCGAGCCATCGAAGCCGCCAGCTCCGTCATTGGAGTCAAACATCCACTCTGGCGCACGAGAAGCTTGTTGCTGGGCGCCCTTGCGTTTCCACACGCCCTTACTTTGCTCTTGGGGCGCGCGCTGACCCGCTTTGCTCCAGCCGTCATTATCGTTAGTATCAGGCTAGAAGATGCTTGTCAATAGTTGTATAAAATTCATAAGACTACCTTTGCATCTCGATCGCCTCGCCAGTTATCAGACATATCCGATCGGCTCGAGCCAATGCGCGAGCGTTGCTGGCCCCAATCAGTTCCAGTCCTAGTCGTTGGAAACTGGCGGGTTCCTCTCCCAGCTTGTTGGCGTGGTCCGTTGCCGATTCCAATTGAATTTGATGGCCCATTATCTCGAGCCATCTCTACATGGCGATCGTTCGCTGGCGACGTGTAAGCCACTGGTTGCTGAAAGCTATCAACCATTTCCGGAAAATCTGCAGGTATCTGAAACGTTATTTATCTCAAAACTGCAATCAACAAAGAGAATTTAGACAGAAGTACGAACATGAGACAGTTGGGTTTTACCTGGTTTAACTCATCTGGTGCTGCAATTTCAGATGTATTTGTATTGATTTGATCAAAAATCTAGAATGTCATAGCGTGAACGCTCAATGATTTGCAGCTACCTGAAGCATCTCTTCTCTCCCATACCGATTCCGAGCTAAAACAAATTGACGCTGAGGGATCGGCTCTTGTTGTTGAGGCGGATTTCGCATCCAGTCCGGCCCAAATTTGAGCCCTGCAACAGAAGGTCGTGCCTGGTTATCGTTATTAACAGATCCAATTGAGCTTGCCATTTTGCTTGATTCCAAACTGAAAAAGAAACACACTTGAAGCGGATATTCAGAAGTTGTTGAATTTTCATTGCACAATGATAGAAAATAAGAGATAAGTACGGAAATGTTCATTAGGTAGGAAGTTCATTACAGAAAGAGTTTCATTGGTTTCATGCTTCGCGATCGAAAATTTTTCGAATCTCATCCTCAAGCGTTTGCTCGGTGAATTTGATGTACTTGTTCACTTTCGTAGTAAATTCTTTATACTTGAAAGTCTTCAAGAAGACGGAGAAGTGAGGCTGGACGTACTCAATGACCTCGTTTCTCAGTTGGTCGCGCAGTCTATCGTCAGGAACGGACCACCTGAAGACCGCTTATTAGAAATTATCATAGTGATGGATGAAGTGGGGCAGAATGACCAATGGTCGCAAGTTGCAAGTCGCCGCCCCCGCCTTGGCCCAACTCAATCGATAGATACCTTTGATGCTTGGTTACAATATCTTCGATTTCCGCATTAAAACCTTTAAATCGATCCTTGACAATGCCTTTCTCTCGCTCACGTAGCTTCAAAGATATACTTAACTAACGGGAAAATGGTTAATACGGCACCTTGTGATCTGAAAGATCTACGCCATCGATGGAGCAATGGTGGACGACTCTGCTCCAACCGTTTACATAGGCACTCTTGTGATCGAGAATAGAGCTTTGAAAGCCAGTAACGATGCTCTTATCGTACTGTTCGACAATTGCATACACTTCAGTTTTCTTCAAACGGTTGATCAAGAAATTATAATTGTTCATCAAAAAGAGTCCCTTCAGCGCTGGATCTTCGAAGTTCCTTGCTCTCAGTTCTAGAGAAGCGACAATAGCAGAGCAGCATTTAGAAATATACTCGCCAAATGCTCGCTTTGCTGAAAGATTTTGAGTTTTGCAAGTTAAAAATTGGCTTGTTTTTACCCTGTGCGGCAGAAGCAGACCCATCGCTTTTCTTTGTTGCTATCATTCCACCTGCCACTTCTGGGAATACTTGCAATTGTTCGATAAACAAAAGCGCATCAGACGTCATTTGGTGAACGGTTCCGTCGCGTGGCAAGTTCTCGTCTGTTTTCTTCGAATCAGATTTAATACCATCGACAAAAGCCTCAAGTGCATTTGCGCCTGCCATCTCAATGTCTCGGATCAGCTTGCCAAACATGTGTCGATTTTCATCATTGCAGTATTTCAATGCTTTAGCATGGATTTCGGGCTGCTCTTTCTTCAGCATTCCAACGGTCGGGAAGACTGCCAGAATTCCTGGGTAGTCTTTCTTGACTTGACATTCTTTGACATGCTGAACAAAGCGTTTCGAGTCTTGACCGATGCTGTCCAAGGGAACATTTACTAAATTTTGAATGTCATGCGAAATCTGAAGTCTATTTCTAGAACGAAAATTATTTTCAGCCCTTTTCTTCTAGAGATAGACATACTTAAAATTAACGAACCTATCAAGTCGAAAACCTTCTTATAGGAATGCTCTGGCAGTATCGTTTTTATCAGCGTAATCTCTTTTTCGGCAAGCCGAGTAAAAGCAAAAATGGTCTGGGCAAAAGGTTCGATTTCACTATCGATTGAGTCGTCGTCGCCTCGAGCTGAATATCGAAATTAATATTTATTGTATTTAGCAGGCAAATATAACTTCAGAGTGACAACTAAACTAGTTTTTGATATGATATATATTTTCTATTATATATTCATGGAAGTAATCCAGAATATTTGAGCGAAAAACAGCCGATTAGATGATTTGCGTGTACTCGCTGTTAATTTGATTTGAATGATTTAAACAAGATACACCAAAGAGTTGAGATAATTACCTCCTCCACGATCGCGCCTTTAAAAAATATTAATAACGTTTATTGAGAAGTAGTCAAAAACACCAATATCTAGTTTTTAAATTTTTTATTATTCGAAAATTTTCAGTTTTTCTCTTCGTTTTGAGTGAAAACTTTTCACCAATAATGTAACACCTCAAATTTTCTCTGAAAGCTCCATTTACCTTTTCGGAGCTTGCTGATTGCGAATCAGAATAGAACTAAGAATACAAAATATAAAAATATTTGAGAGAAAATCACATTTGAACAGCATATGAGTTGTATGGTTGAATGCATCTACGGTAGATGATCTACCTTTGCTTTCTCGTAAGAGACTTTCTGCCTGTCAGAGTGCGTCCCTTCGCATTGATCGTGCCCGAGCCATTGATCTTGATGAATTCCTTATATTGCCCAAGTGCCTGATGAAGTATATTGCCTCGTATCTGGCCGAAATGAAGAACAAATGTTTCGTACTTCGCCTCATTGACCATCCAATTCGCTGCCTTGATCAAATCCGCTGTCACAGATGGCTCAAACTCCGCGATTGGAACTGGCTTGGGCCCTTCAGTGGATGCGATTCTCGGCCCAAGCGCGCTTTCGCCGTCGTTTGCCGTTCCGAGAAATTCAAAAATAGTCTCTGGAGATGGCACTTTCGAAGACTGGCGGACTTGTTGTTGGAAGAAATCGTCGATTTTCTCCTTTCCCTTGTCAAAAAGCGCTCGCACATGATTGAGTTCTGGCGAATCTGGATTGTTTTTTGCGAAAAAATCAACTGCAAGCTGAACATCTGCGAGCGACTCCAAGTATTTCGTCAAGCTTTCTTGGACGCCCTTGCCGACGACATCACGCTGTCTCTTTGCGACATGATGATATCCAACAACTTTGTCAATGGCGGCGAGAACGTTTTCTGTATTGTCTTGAAGACGTTGCAGATCTTTCGTTTGCCGATGAATCGGAACGACCGCGTTTTCCAATTTTCCGAGTCTACTTCCAAAATTAGAGAGGATTGTTTCCATTGATTTAGTCATCTCGTCAGCTGCTAATAATGACTCTTCGATCGCCTTTAGCGTTGCCTCCTCCTAAAGCAATAAATCAACAATCAAAATATGATCCAATTAATTTTCATTCAAACGTAACAATGAATTATTTTCAGATATTGAATTGCTCTACGTCATCAAATGAACAGCAAATTCAAACAGAATATAGACGACTAGCACGAATTCATCACCCAGGTCCTCATTATCTCCTTCTAGTTGTGATTTTTTATAGACAAGAATGGCGACGTGGAAGTAATGCGCAAGATAGTCGAAGCTTACGAAGTTCTTTCTGATCAGAAAAAGCGAGAAAGTTACAAAAACTGGCTAGTTGCAAAGGAGCTAAACTTGACAAGTGGGAAGTGGACAGAAGAGCTTACGAAAAATCATGGTCAGATGCTGGGGTGGGCAAATTGCTTAATTTTCTTGTGGGGTGTGGGGTTTTGTGGGGGTTTTCAGATAATCGGAGGCCTGTGTATTTGCCTCAGCCAATCAGCGACCTTTAAAACCCCATAGGACCTAGTCAAACCCCACAGCATTTGCCCACCCCAGGTCAGATGCATTTTAGAAACGACGAAAAGCTCGAGCTGAAGGGGAGCGATTCAGGAACGACCTCTCTGACAAGAAAACAACTCCGAGTTCAGTTCAGAAAGGGAAACTTGTAAACTTACTTTCGCAAGAGAAGCTGCGATATCTCTCCGTCGTTGATGAGCTTCCGATTCGATCGTCATTTTTCAAAATCTGAAAATAAATTTACTCGAAATGTGTTTAAAGAAGTCTAATTAAATAGAATAGATAAAAGGAACTAAAATGGTTTTCAGGTTCAATGAAGACAAACTTACAGAAAATATAGAAATTGGAACTGATTGCATTTGAATATGAGAAGGTATGATAGTTTGACAGAAAATATAGGGATAAAATATACAAATATCATATGTTGATCTTGATAGGAAGACATCGGTGGATCGGGATAGGAGTATAGGGATGTTA